>VDFB02271358.1:575473141-575490268 GCA_007258455.2 Sequoia sempervirens
TGTTGCTTGAGCTGGAGCAGTACTGGGATGGGTGACCTCCCGGGACGGACCAGTGCTTCACCTCTGTGAGCATCACCTAGATGCAATGAGTGCTAAGTGGACCATTCGATATCATGAGAGATGGGTTCTTGTTGAACTACTACTCATGAAACATGGGTCAATGAGTTTGACTCAAAACTACACGGTTGAATCCTGATAGCAATATCATAATTTGTACATTCACCAAAAGAAACTTTTTAATATTAAATTGACAGAAGTACAATCCAACTTTAAAAAATCCTGTTTCGGAGAAGCACATTTAGAGAAAAATACATATACAAATAAATTTTTCTGTGGCCGCAACAGTACATCATCACCGCCCCCCCACTGACAAATCTTTTTCACTACTTTTTTTTGCCATGTACGGCTGATAATTGACGGGAAATTTACCTAATTCTGAGGGTCACCCTTTGCGCCAGACAACGACCCCGTTTGTCCGAGGGCTTTTCGGGTGTTTCCACAATCACCAACGATGAAGACAACGGGTGATGGTGACCTGCAATTATTAAAATAGATATATTACGGCAGGCAAGCAGCCAATAGGAAAAGAGAACTTGGGCGCCCAACAGCCACATAATGAAAAATCGTGGCCTAGTCACGTGTTATTGGAGGATAGATTTGTGGTCGTAGCGTAGCTCATTTATTCTTTTGAGAGCGAAAGAAAAGGGATCTCCATAATATTTATCCACACATGCGAAACGACAATCAACGAAAGCGACTCCTCCGTTGTCCAACTTTTGTAAAGCTTCTACTTTGTTTACATTGTTGATTGCAGCCCTGGAATTTGACGGCCACCCCTACCTCTCATATGAATTTTTTTTGATGGTTTGTTCATTTAAATGCTTGTCACTTTACTTTTTATGAAAAAAATTTACTGTCAAAAAAATTTAAATATCAATTTCAAACCTATTTAGAAATAATTATATAAAATTAAAAATAGTTTAATCCTTATTCAACTCATTATCTAAAAATTCAACATGCTCACGAATAAAGCACAAATGATGTATTATCTTGAAAAAAATCAAAGCTCACGAATCACTTGTAAAAAAAATGCTATAAAATAAATGTTGTTGAAATTTTTTTATGCTGTTGAAAAAATAGTGAAAAATTGTTTATGTTATTCATATGAATATCCTATTTATAATAAAAAAATGCAAAATTAGAAAATATTGATAATTAAATCTTAAATTTATCGTAACAAGAAGTTTCTAAATTCATATAGAAAATAATTCTTGTTAAAATATTCAAAAAGTTAAAAAACAATTATATTCTATTTTGAAAAGATTTTGTATTTTTATATATATTTATAATAAATATTATAAATCATATATATTAATATAAAGCAATATAACTATTACTAAAAATGTTAAAATCTTTATTGTTAAAAGTAATTAAAAAATTAGAAAGAACTATATTTAATCTTGAAAAGATTCTATTTTGAACAAATTTTGAATTAATAAATATATTTATAATAAATATTATAAATCATATATATTAATATAAAGTGAAATTAGAAAGAATTATTCCAATTCTAAACTAATTTATATTTTTATCATAAACGTTATATCTATTTATATATATATATATATATATATTTACGGTTTAATAATAATTTTAAGTGTCATATTTATGGTTATATAAAAATATAGCAAGTCAAATAATACGGTCTAATAAATTTTTAGGTTGTAATATATGGTCCAAAATACAAAAAAGGTCAGATAGACCATCAAATTCCAGGCTTGGTTGATTGTCATCTTCTTGCCATCTTTTTATTCACTATGATGCTCAAATGTTTACATTGTTGATATCAATTTCAAGGTGCAAGAAAAAATGAGTTTACTAAGATAATTAAAAATCCTTTTCAATATCCAAGTTAATAGTTTGTCTGATCTTGTAGATTTTTTATTATTAAAGTCTTGGATCAAATTTCATCATCGATCATAAGGGTATGATTTCTCTTTTTTTGTTTTCATATCATTATGATAGATCATGGAGTTTGATCCAAAATATTGGTAATCAAAAAATCTACACGATCAAATCCAAAAAATATTATGAAGTTTCAGATCAAATTTCATGGTCCATCATAAGGATATGATTTATCTTCTCTTGTTAAACTCCAATAATTGACATCAATATTTTAAATAATCTATGATATACTCCAAAAACTCACTTTCTTTCTATTTTTATTGAAATAGACTTAGGAAATTAAACTACATTACAAACAAAGATCAATCCTTTGTGACTGGAATATTGATGTTAATTAAAGAACGTTACAAACAAAGATCAATCCTTTGTGATTGGCATATTGATGATAATTAAAGAACATTACAAACAAAGATCAATCCTTTGTGATTGGAATATTGATGTCAAAATTCTAACATATGTTTTTATTTTATGTATTTATCAAATACTTTTTGTAAATTAAAATTTATTTTAATAGATATTTTATAAGAGGGTTAATCTCATATTGATATTTTTTTCTTTATGGAGTTTTGAGATTTTCTTTCTTGTTGATTTTCTCGAACTAATGTATCATACATCTTTTAAGATAAGAAGACTTATTTTGTAATCAATTATTTTTTTAATATATATTTTTTATCTTTATGTTAATTTTCTTATATTGATTATAATTAATAGACAATTCATTTAAATGGTCTTCAAACATTCATTCGTAAAATAACTAGTATTATTTTTATATGTTGAAGGTGAATTTATCCTATGATAATTTTTAAAAAAAATTACATTGAAATAAGTTATTTTAATAAAATAATATATATTTTACCAAAAAAAAATTATGTAAGAACAATATTATATTCGTTAAAAGTATTTAAATATATAACACACAACTCATCTTATACGAACATAATAGTAGGTATATACTATTATGTATTTAGTAATTATTATCTATGAAATGTTATTAAGAATATGTTCTCAATGAACTTATAAATAATGGGGATGAGTAATTTACTTCTAATCTTATACTTATGTTTACATTATTGTGTTAATTGGTTTCTTAATTTTTTTTTTAAAGTAGTCTTATAATTTCAATTAAAAAAATTGTTTACCTTATGCTAAATTTATGTGGATGAATATGAGTACACACTAAAAATAGGTTCTCTAAGAAACAATAGTGAATACCTAAATAGTGTTTATGAATTTTATTAAGAAAGGTTTTCTATGTTTAGATAATGTAAGGTCAATTACAAGAGCAAACTATGTTAAACTTATTTCTCAATTTTAGATAAAATATATTTTTTTAAAATGATTTTAATGTTGTTTTGAAGTATGAAAATGTCTTATAAAATATATGAATATTTCTACCTCTTTAATAAACTATTTATTTTTTCATATACATTTTGACTGAAAATATGTTTAACATCTCATAATAAAGATGGATAGTAAAACTAGTTAATGTTTCAAAGTACATTTTCTTTACCTACTTTTTTTTATTTACATAATGTATTGTTCATTTTATCCCAAGTTCATCAAATTCCCTTTTTATAAGTCCCCTCACCTAATTACTCATGCACTATGAATGTCTTCTCCATGTAATAAACTTGGCCACATATGTATGCATTATTAAATTTTCTCTTGAAAAGGGGTTGAGGATGTGAAGTACTATTATTATCATCTTTAATATATGATAAAAATTAATTATTAAATATATAAAAATTAATTATAACATTTAATATCTACAATAACTATAATTGGATGTGTGTGCAATTGATTTGATTACATTGAAAACACATGTTTTGGTATGTACAATCTTTGGATGGAAAAACACTTCAAAGAGGTAGATCTTCTTGTTTGATCTATTAAAGATTATTTGACTAACTTCAATATTTAGCATTTGATTTTTTTATACAAGATGAACATCATAGCTATATGAATAAAGTGTTATAATAAAATAAAAAAACTTTCTATTGAATTCATATCCATGTAAATAGTGTATACATTTGAGTTATTTAATAATGGTGTATTATATATTTGTACTAGTAATCCACTACAAATACATACTAAAACAAGTTAAAACTTTAAGAAGATACATTCATGAATAAATATACAAAAAAATATTAATTATATGGCATAATATAACAAATATATAATAAATAATGTTTATTGTGATATATATATATATATATATATATATATATATATATATATATATATATATATATATATATATATATATATATATATATATATATATATATAGATGAAACCACAATAAGTAGGTTTACTACAATTTGATGGAGGAAGGGAAAACTCACAAAAAATGAGCCCGTGGAAAAAATTGATTATGAAGTGCAGAGCAGACAAAAGTGTTTGATCGAACCAAGGTTCAAGCGAACCAAATTAATGCATGCATGGACAAAAAAATATTGAAAACCCCTTTTGGGAAGGGGGTTTGGCTCGAACCCAGGTTCGAGCAAACCCCTATGGGTTCGACTGAACCCCCCTTTGCCCTCATTCTCCCCCTCAGACACTTTGAAAACCTAAATTTTTACGCTTCAAAGCTCGGGTTGAGGATGAAAATGGAGGATTCTTCACAAACCCAACTGGAATTAGGTAGTCCTTAGAACGAGCTATCCAATGAATATAATTTTAATATGTTTTGGTTTTATTATGTATTTGTTTTTTTAGTTTTATTAAACATAGGTTTTTATCGAAAATGAAGGTCTTTGTTCTAAACATGTGAAAAAATAGCAGATTATCAAAAAAAATTAAAAAGAAATACTAAGGTGCACCGGAATATTGAAGTCCTTGATCCAACAAAAAAAAAATTTTGATATATACAAAAAAAAAATTCACAGCGTTATGTAGTTTAAGCTATGTGAATTGTAGTGGTTTTGAATTTGAAACTTGATTAAAGAAAAAATATTCAATAAAAACTATCTAACCAAGTGGAAGCACTAGATATCGGAGTTACAAATCTAAATTTGAAAGAATTAGAATTTTATCCTACATGGAAAAAAAGTTATGCATTATACGGTGTGCATCACTTTTAAAAAATGTTGTTTTCTGAAAAAAAACCAATTTTTGTTGGAGATGGAAAAAGAAGTGCAATCTGATTCCAAAAATTTTGAATCTTTTTTTTTAGAATCTACAGACAAAATGTGACAAGACTCTAGTTTGCATCATCTTCAAATTCCTCACGGTTTAGCCGCTATAGGTGCCCGAATGTGAAAGTTTAGTTAAAAATAATAATTTCAGTGTCCATTTTGGCCAAAAATTGTAAACCACTATTGTAGGATCACCTATATATATATATGTAGAACCAAGATCCTAGTACCTGCAAGACACAAAAAACCAACACATTAAAGGATTCAAATGCAAGCTAAGATCCAAGTTCCCCATAAAATCCATTAGCAATGCTCAAAATAGGGATAAAAACAAGAAGACAATAAGAAAACAAAGAGATAAATCAAATCCTATCAAAAACATGCAAACTCTTGATCTTATGGGGGATTTGGTGCCTATTTGATGTGGAAATTGGCCCTTTCCCAACTCCTATGTAAGCTTTTGATGATTTGGTGATGATTGATCCACTTGGTGATTGCTTCAAATGAACTCCATGGAGAAAACTTGCAATAACCTAGCTATGCCTTGATGAAATTGATGAAAATGCCAATGTTTGAAGATGAAATTGAGTAGAGTAAGTTTTCTCAAATTGTGGATGATCAAATGAGGAGAGAAACCTCTTATTTATAGAAAGACAAGATAGAGAAATGCCCAAAATGAAGCAAATGTGGGACTTTCAACCAATGGAAAGATGCCACTTGTCAAGAGATGGATGGATGAAGGATGTGCACATTTTGATTAATGTGCCCATAAATGCCTTTATTTGAAATTTGAAATTTGTGAAATGACAAGGTGGATGAAGAGTCAAATGGAGTAATGGCCACTTGGCTCAAGGTAAAAGGACTTGTAAGATGAAATAAATGCCTTGTTGGAAGGACAAAGTCCACTTGGAAGGATTTCAAATTTGGAAGAATATTTCCCTATTATTCCATGTTGAAAGAAAATAGGGATTTAATAAATGAATTAAATCTATTTTCATGTGCAAGTGGCAAAAACTAGAGGATGGGACATGGATTAGAATTAAATTAATCAAGGGTTAATTAATTTAATGAGGGATTAGATGATATGACAAATTTGACTTAGATTTATGGGTTGATTTAAATCAAAGATGAGAAGAATGTGATTTTTAGAGATAGTTAAATAAATATTTTGTTTTATTTAACTAAATGGGATGATTGGTTAGATTAAATCAAATAAGGTTTTAATTTATTTAATTTAATAGAGATATACTTTAGAGATTTAATCAAATAAAATGAATTATTTAATTAAATAGATATAATTAGATTAGATTGATTGATTTAATTAACAAGAAAGAATGGTCCTTAATCAGATAAATGATTTATTTAATTAAGGGGGGAAAATTGATGAATTTAATCAAATAAGAGTATTTGATTAAATGGTTAGACCGAGGGATGATTAAGGATGAAATGGTGTTAGTTAACTGGGATCAAGCGTGTAGCGTTAATTAGTACATTTTACGTGTCTACAATATATATCATTTAAAATTAATAATAATAATAATTAATTCAATTTTAATATGTTTGTTATTTTCAAAATTAAACTTCAAATTAACAATCAACATACAATAACAAAAATAAAAAAATTAAATTTAAAATGTCAACTCTTGATGTTCATAGTTTTATTATGAAATCCTTAAAAGAATTGATAATGTAATAAAATTATTCATCGTCATATTTTTTTGCTTTGATTTCATATATTTTGAGGTATGTTTTTTATTAAGACATGAAAAGAAAGGGTCTCAACCCCTTACATTAAACAGAGTTCAACAAAAATAGCAAGACCCAAAATCAAAACAACAATAGCATAAGCTGGCCACTAGACTAGACCAAGTAACAAGTTCCAACAAAGACAAAGAACAACAAAGAGACATTGACAAAAAGAATAATATAACGAAAACTAAGCATAGAAGAACCAAGAACTTTAAAGCAAGGAATCTTAATCCTTACTCATAGCTTTGATGTTATCATCCCAATTTAAGAGTTGTTATAACTATAAAGCAATAATAAGGAAAAAAATGTTTGATCAAGATTAATCAAGAGCTATTGTTGGTCATATTTTTTATTAAAAATTATTTTTTTAATAAAAATTATTGACAATTTAAGTTAGATCAATTTTGTTAATCGTAATAAAATTGTCTAATATGCAAATTTAAAAATATTAATTATTTTTCAAATCTTTGGATCAATTTTTGACATTTAATAATGAAAAAATTATCTAACACGTGACTTTAAAAATATTTCAATTATTTTTTAAAGTTCTTATATCTACCCATGCAATTTTTTTCATTAGGATTTTTATGTAGCATATTCACGCATGTCTAAATAAATTTTATTAATGTTTTATTTTACATTTCCAAGGCACATATTTTACCTTATAATTACAGGTAGTCTTCAACATTTCATTATGAATTCAAGTTTCAATTGGAACAATGGACAACACGTTTGCATATATATATTTACATTGACATTTTGATTATTGTTGATAAAAATAGATAAGGTAATCACTTACCTATTTCAAAAAACTTTTACATTCACATTTACATTTTTATGTTTGCTTATATATTTTAAAACTAAACTTATAGATCTACAAGATGATATTTTTAGATTTTAAAAAAATAGATGAGTAGGAGTTGAGAAAACATCAATTCTTTTGAATATTTTTTTTGATAAATTGGCCCCAAAGTGATGCTATATGTATTTAGTGGACACTTTTGGATGAAAAATTTGTGTCCCATATCTAATTTAGGTAGAATGAATCTAGCTAAAACATATATTTCACCAAAATTTTCTTTCAAATGGAAATGCATAAATTCACCTATGTTGATAAGTTGGCCTGAAGTGTGACACAAATTTGAAATTTGACCTCTAGGTCTCCATAATAGCAAGGTATGGTGAATGTTATTGTAGTTGTATGTCTTGGTAAAGTCCCATTGTACAAGACATTGAAGGTTGACACACACAATATTGTAGTATAAAATATTAAGGATGTTAACAAACATCAATTAGAGTGAAAATACTAGATGCACCATTATCTTAGATGAGCGGATGGATATAATATTTTGAGAGTATTTCAATCAACGTGTCTTTCTTTATCATAATTTAGAGGCCACACTTGATAGTGATCTTAATGGATTAGGAGACACTTTGACCTAATAGCTTCATCATCGAAACCTACAACCCTTTAGTGCAACTCTCTTCATAGTTGTAAAAGTTATTGGTTACATCTAATTTTTTTTAAATTATATTTAGCTTGTAGATCAATACTTTGTACAAAGTATTCTTTAATTAAAATATTGAAAATTGTTAACATCTAGTTATTATTTATGCATAATGCAATATGCATTATACAATTTAATACCATGAACATAAATGAGAAAAACCTATAGTCCATAATTCATGGGCTAAAATCTCAATTTTATTTACTCTTTATACCTTTAAGTTATTGAAATATTTTATTTTTTATAGATAAAGTGAGGGTAAGGGCCTTCTCTCTTTATATTAACTTGTAAAAAAAGATACATATTGTTTATGATCGAACATGATAAAATAAAGTTAAAAAACCTAAAATTTGATGACATCAACCCTTGAAAAGATTACCTCTATAGACACACATTTCACCATACCTATCTATTATATTATAGTATGTTGTAGGCAATCAAAGACTATCTCCATACTAGAAAACCCTACCATCAATTATATATAATGGATGATTGTACATGCTTTATTAAATAAAAATAAAGACCCAAAATAAAACTCGACCATATTGAGTAGGTTATTTTGATAATGTTTACACAATAAACAACAAGGAAACTCAAACATATAGTTTCGATATGTAAGATCAAACAAAATAAGATTAACATCATCCTTTTGGCTCAAAAAATTCTCTTGCTTCACTAGAGTATCTTGTTAAGTGAGAAATCTATTTTTTCTACCAAGTGGCAACCATGAATATTTCTTATATGCATAAGAAGACTTATCTAGATCAAGAGTATTTGACATATCTTTAATAGGACGATACCATTCCAACCAAAATCCATCCCTTATAAAATGTTGGATGCAACCTAACTTCTGCAAGTTTCAATGATCCTCACCATTTTTATAGAAGCAAGGCCATGAAATTTGAACCTAGAACATGACATTGGAGAAATATTTTTCATATTTTATTTATCGACTTTGTCCACTAGGCCTGAATGTAATTTCTCGCAAATGTAAAACATACCCAAAAATTTTGTTAATACCTTGTCTCTTGTGATCATGAGAATATTGCTAACAAATTTAGAGGCCATATTTGAGTTGACTCTATGATGCATACTATCCTCAATAAAACAATATGTTAGAATTTTGATGATTGCTTCTCTCACATCATCCTCTTGAAAGAAAAATACTTTCCTAAGCCTTGCCATTTTCCTCATTAGTGTGCACCCTACACTATCATCTCCATACACTTCTAGATGAATAAGGGATGAAAGCTCATGAATAAATTCTAGTTAGTGGGGTGCAAAGAAACACTTGTGACTACTCCATTGTCATTCTTTTAGAAATATTTTGATTAGCCAATATTGTTCTATAAAATGATTGGGGCTATGGTTATAACCAACGGAAACTTGTGTGCCTTTCTACGATGTATGGCGGGGTTAAACAAACAGCTTTTAAATTTTCCCTCCACGTCGTTTTCGTCAAGTGAAAAGTTAATTGTATTGTTGGAAAAGCACATGGGGTCCGGGTGGCAGGCCCCAATTGTTTATTTGGATAAAAACAAATAATGTCAAGTGCCTTTCGTGCCCCCACCAAATGAGAGTACGACAAATTATTTATAAGACTATAGGTATATATGTACATTATCCACATTATCTCTCCCCCATTTCGTACTAAAATGAGCGCATAAGCCAAAACTGTGTCACTTTTTCATCCTTTTGTCTTTTTAGAGGGAATTGTCAACCAAGGCTTATGATTGATTTGAGAAGACCATGTCAGATAGGATTACCTAAATTAGAATGAATAAATTACTGTAATTTATAATTTTTTACGGGAAACGATCTAGTAGTTGAGCATGTTATGATAGTCACTTGTTATAGTATTTGTTGATTTAATACTTAATATTTTTGACAATATTAAATCAATAGTTGTGACTTTAAAGTTAGTGTTGATGATAACTACCAATAATTGAATAATATGTATTCCTTATATCTAAAAAGCAACAAATCATGTGATGCCACATCAACGCACCAATAAAACATGATTTAGTGCACAAGTGTCGATCTCACTTTCTTTTGGACTTTTTTGGACACTTCGACAAAAAGCATGTTGATGTGGCATCATATTTGATGATGTGACCCTTAAACCTTAGTTATAAGCAGGGGCATTACCAAGCAAGCTGCTGTAAAAATTTTAGAATTTTTTGAAATTTCCACATAGGATTTTAAGAAGCACGAAGTTAGGGCGCTCAACTACCGGCTCCTCTCCCTACTATATTTGACATTGGGAAATTCAAGCAAGTCTTAATTATTTAAGGCATATAAAACTTTAAATATTATATTATATTTTATTTTAGAAAATTTAATGTTAAATTTAGATGGTTTTCAAGTATAAATTTAAAGTGATATTTATTTAATTGATTGATATTGGATCTTATTTGTTATGGTGTCAAGAATACTTATTTGGAACCATTCAATTTTACCAACAAATCAAAAATCTTTGAATAAACAAAATATCAAATTTAATAAAAAATATATTTTTTAAAATATATAATTTATAATATATTTCTAAACAACAATTTGTTAAACATTAAATTTGAATTAATTTTATATTTTTTAATTTCTAAATTTCTAAATTTAAATAATAGAAAAAAAAAAATTTAAATAAATATTTGGAAGAAAAGTTGTGTATTAAAAAATTATTATTACTAGCACTTGCACAAGGAGGTTCAAGGATTAGGCTGATAGAAAATTATATGTATGCTAATATGTTAGAAAGTACATTTTTGTGCATGGGTGCCTATGGATTAAACAATTAATAATTAGTGCTAAATAATGGAATGAAATAAACTTAAACAAATCTTGATTTTTTCCACTTAGACAACTCTAGATTTTTTCTTTAAAGAAATTTGGATATTATTTTATTTTAAAATATTTGCATAAAGCAACGCAAATGAAAAAGGAAAGTTGCCATCAAATTGAAAAAAACACTCCAAATGAAAATAGGATGTTCCCATCTAGTCGGAAAATCAATATGTATGTGGCTTTTACATGATAAGTGAGATTTGGAGGCTTTCATATGATATTTACGTAGGCGTGAGATTTGTTTCAGACTCAAATCTCACACTATATGTAGCCATCAACTAATTATTTTTTAAATTAAGAGGTATAGCTAATTTAAAATTAGAATATCATTCAACCTAAAATTTATATTTTTAAAAATGTTTACATGACAATATAAAATTCTATTAAATATGATTAAACAAAATATAACTTTATTATACCAAAATATTAGACTAAATGATATTATGACTAGTATAGATATTAGATGCATGTGTAGTTTTGTGATAGGCAATCTATAATTCCCCACAAACTTTGGATGCAAGTTATAGTAAGTTAGAAACCATAATTGCCTATTTGGATGATACACTATTTCCAGTATCATACAAATATGGTCAACTTGAACTTTCTTACAATTTAATGAGAAGGTTATGTTAGAGTTATTCACCGAGGGAAGGGGATTATAAGTATATATTTTTTTAAATTGAAGTGATTATTTTGATGGGTTACTTGTTTACATTTTATTATAATTTTTTGGCATTTATAATATTCAAATGAGGAAGAAACACTATGAAATTTGAACTTATATTGGTTTTGTTGGAGTTGATATTGAACCCCATAGCTCCTAGAAATCACTTGCAACTAAAACATTTATCACAAACAAGAGATCAAAGCAATTGATTTGTTATGAAATCAAGAGAGAATGATTGACCCACACAAACATCTGATATTGAGATTAACCTATAATTGTATTGAATGTGAGAACCTAGATTATAATATTTATTACAAAGTACAAATGAATTCTTATAAAAGAAAAAGTGAAAAACTTAGTGAACCATAGATTTTAGGGTGTGGAATACTATGACTCTCTTGCTCAATTAGGGTCTTTCACCTAAAGGAAAGAGATAGATCCCACACCAAAAATCTAGGTGGTTCACTCAAACTAATGTATGTATGATGTAAATATGCCTAAATACAATGATCTAGATGCAAAAAACTGATAAAATATATTGATTAATGAATGGAAACTAAGGAAATGTAGATTTTTTGAAAACACATTGTGATATGCAGAAAACACCTAGAAATGAATGCAAATTGCAATAGAAATGGATGAAACTGAAAGTGTGCACCTGAGATCTTGATGGAGACTAGAAATGACTTCTAGAATGCTACTGATCTTGGTTTTTAGGCCTGGTGGGACTCATTCACCATTCTGGGCGAATTAGTCTCAGATTTGGGAAACTGTTCTAGAGCTTGTTTCGAACAAATGGTTATCCAAAACTATAGAAAATCTGTTTCAGGCCTGGTAGTGGGACTCATTCACTATCCATGGTGAATCAGTCCACTTTTGAATTTCTAAAAAATCCAAAGGTGGAAACTGAAGTCTCTGATCTGCACTTTGGGTCCTGATAGGTGTCTACCTTTGAAAGTATGATTTTTGAACCTAAAAGTGAATTTTTGTTGATATTTTGACTTGTACAACAAGGATATGTCTTCAAAAACCTTGTAACTTGATCTTCAATGATTTCCAAGCCTTCAAGATGCCTAAATTTGCAAACACACAAAGAAAGAAAGAGAAATGTTGGATGTTAGGGCATGGGGGTTTGCCTTGGTCAAACCCCTTTTGTAGGCAATTAAACCAAAATGATGAAAGAATGGAATGAAGCATGAAACAATGAAGTCAATACCTTTCCATGATGTTTGATCTTGAAGTTCTATAGAAAAACATGAAGAATCTTCCCTTGAATGTCCTTGGAGGCTTTCTTGATGGCTTAGAATGTAAAAACCCTAAATTGCTTGACTTGAAGGAGAAGATAGATGATGAATGAATGATAAGAGATGTGTGAATGAGTCATGAGATGTAAATTAGGGTTTAGAGACTTGATTTTGTAGGCAATCCACCTTATTTTCCTATAAATTGGATCCCCAAGGCCGACATGAAGAAAAATTAAACTTAAAACCTATTTTTTCCCGCTCAAAAGTCAAAATTGACCCAAATGGAATTCATTCGCCACCTTGGGTGAATCAGTCACACCTGGTAGGGACTCATTTGCCACAAATGGAAAATTAGTCCTAGAGGGGTCCATTTGCCAGTTGGGTTGCTGGAAGATAAGAAAATCAGGTTTATATAGTGACTTTGTTAGGTATTTGATCAATTCAAGCCTAGGGATGCATAATATGGGGCAATAGGGGCCTATTAATGATGATGTAAAGGTCAATTAGGGCTTGGGACACAAAATTCAATGTGAAAGTGTGATTAAATACACTTTACATCATTAGAATGAGGTCCACATAGCCTAGGAAGGTACAACATCCAATTTGAATGTGTAAAACACATTGCAACACTAAACTAACATTAAGTTTATTTTACAAGCCTTCTAGATTCATGTAATAATGTAATAAAATATATTTTATACTGCTAAATTAAGGGAAAATGGGTTCATTATGTCTAGAAAAGCATGAAAGTCTCTTACAACACCTTTACAAGACATCGTTAAATGCATTTTATTCAATTTGCAAGGGTCCAATACCTAGTGTGGATGTGTAAAACACCTCACAACACTAAATCAAGGCCCCATTAAGTCCCATGTCAAACAAGAAATACTTTTTTTCTACAGTACACTTAGATGAGGATTTGATTAGATTGTTACAAGTGTCTTGATCCTATGCAATTAGACAATTTGACTTATAAATAACTCAATCTAATAATAGAAAAATACTCCTAAGTTTAACTTAAGTAATTATAGTAATAATGTACTAATAATTAACAAATGATTAATTAGTTATCAAGTGATTATCCTAATTACTCCAACACCCCCCCTTAAGATCAACTTAGAGAGAAACTAAACAACCTGATGAAGAATGCAATGATAGGTGCATGGATAGGTCTCGAATACAAGGAATGATGAGGTGCCCATGTACAAAAAAAAATCTCTCATAACCAAAGAACAAGAGAAAACTACATGGGAAAAATCTTCTTCAAAAGATGGAAAATGAAATAATTGCACTAATAGAAGAAGGATAGAAGGAGGACTCAATGTGACCCCCAAGGAATTCTTTTATCACACAAGTACAATATATGTCCCCTAGTAGGAGAGAGAAAATGAGGATATGAATTCCCAAACAAAGAAAGAGCTCATGTTCCAATAATGAATGCCTGAAGACAAAACACAATCCACTATGTATGCAAACAATACTTCTCCCCTTAAGAAGAAATAGATCCACTAGTGATTGGAAAAGTCATTCCCAAAAGATGGAAGAATTAGGAATCCAAATCCAAATGATGTACATACCTCTAAAAATTACTCCAGTGTCCACATTTAGGAATGAGATGATGTAAATCCAAGACCCTGTGAAGATTGATGTGGAACAATATCCAAAGATAGTGAAGATGGTGGGCCAACATTAACAAAGAGGAGATAGATTTCCTCAAAATTATCCTCCAAATTTGCAATATAGGACTCTACAAACCAGGATAATATATATGCAAGATACAAATACCAAGTAGTTGTGTTTGGAAGAAGATGAATGTCCTATTTTACTAAACCAATACGGGTCAAGGATGTGGCAATGCCAAGCTGATTAAGAAAAACAAAAGAGGGAGATTGAGTCTCAATATGAAGAGTGGGAACATGAAGACAAGTCTTTAAACCATCAGAACATGCAAGACCTATGATAGACTCAAGCTCCTTTAAAGTATCATCATCAAAGGATATGAATTCTGCAAATTTGTAAGAGGAATGAAGCAATTTATGGCATGATCCTCTAGGAATAAACAGATATCAGGGTCTCCATAGATCTCCCAAAGTCAAGTATAAAGTGTGTGGGGAAATAAATTTCTGATACAACACACATAGTGTCATGACCAAACTAGAAAAAATCACTCCAACATGATCATTGATAATTTACCCCATGTTGAATAACTCCTTGGCATGTCTAGTGTAGGTATGAGTCAGTAAAGATAAGGCAAAAGATCAAGCCACCTAAGATATGTTAAGATGTCATTTCACCTTGATATATTAATATGCCCAAGTTATGTCAAAAAGAAAGGAAAATATCTCCTTTAGGGAAAATAGGGGCTAGAAGGGGGCCTTGAGACACAATCCATAAAACCAATGTCATGGTGACATTAGTGGAATATTCAAGGAATATTCCCTATGTTGAGAAAAAAAGGATAGTGAACTAGAAACA
This sequence comes from Sequoia sempervirens, assembly GCA_007258455.2. Classification (NCBI taxonomy): domain Eukaryota; kingdom Viridiplantae; phylum Streptophyta; class Pinopsida; order Cupressales; family Cupressaceae; genus Sequoia; species Sequoia sempervirens. The sequence continues at coordinate 575,488,728 of VDFB02271358.1, forward strand.
AATTCTACTAGAATATTCACTAATTTCTTGATGAAATATTCCACAATGATGCTGTTAGATTCATTTGGTTGTTGCCATCAAATTTTATATATATTTAGAGAAGGGTTCATCGAGTGGGAATCTCCTAGGGACCTTAGTTTTTTGTAGCTAAAAATGTGGTAGCCACCAGACATTGAAGATTGATGTCGTCAATGTTTGGAAGCTATCAAGACTCCTGTATGGGGCCTAACCTATCTAGTACCCAATATCTCCCAAAAAACACCGACAACCAAAATACCTATCACAAATGAGAGATCAAAGCAATTAATTTTATATGCAACCAAGAGAGAATTATTGATCCACACAAGCATCTGATATTGAGATTAATATTGAAAACAAGGTGAAACTAAGCCAGAATATTAAATTATGTATGTGAATTCAAATATGGAAATAAGCTTACCAAATTGGATTATATGTATGTGATTGCACATTTTCCATAATAGAAAAATTAGCAAACAAATATGACACCGGGTTTACATGGAGAAACCCTTCTAGGAAAAACTCCACATGAGAAAAGAGGGAAAGTATATTATTTATTTTCACAAGAGAGATACACCACAATACACTTCCTTTATGATCTCCTCCAATCTGGATGCTTCCATACACCTACAAATAACACAAGATGAAACTACCATTCATGGCCCTCTAATTTATAGAGCTTGTGGAAGGAAAAATTGCAATGGTAAACCAAAACAATCGAGGTACCAAAACCGCTCACAAAAACCCACACCCCTTCCTTGGAAGACTAAGATTTGTGATAATAAATTAATTAATGTGCATAAGGCTTCAACATGGGTGCCTAACCCATATCCTCTTCATCTTTTTCCATTCAGGATGCTTTGGTATCTGTTCAAATTCTAGATGGAGAACTAATGCACACCTATTTCCCTCCAAACTTGGGTTCCCCACTCAAGAAATTCCCTATTTCCAATGTGGACACCTAAGAGGGATAATTTATCATCTAGTTATGTTTAACCTCAACCAATGTTAAATTTCTTCTTGAAAATAATTATAATATTTCCAATATTAAATAAATTTCTCACATGTCTCCTAGGACACTTTCCAAGAAACATGGAGACATGAAAATAACATAGGTTTGCAAGGTTAATGCCACCTAACCTAACATTCTCCCACTTGACATTATATATTTAAATTACATCCAAGAGATACAAATATTTAAATCAAGTACAATGATCAAGGCCCATGACCTTTCCACACCAAGAGAACTTATCTATAGCCACATGCTTCATAAGATAATATGCAACATTAACCAAAAATTCAACCTTATAAATCAAAACCTTACCATATCAACTATTTCTCACACAAATTAATACTAAACATTAACATTCTTAGTATGAGCATGATACATAGGGTTTTTGGCTAAACAAATAGCACTCTAACTATCGCATCCAATCCTCACTATCTTGCAATCAAAACCAATGCTATTACCAATTCTATGTAACCATACCACCTCCTTAGAGGCATGTGTAGCTACGATATAC
>VDFB02271358.1:576104416-576219948 GCA_007258455.2 Sequoia sempervirens
TAGCAAGATAAAACCTCAAAATGAAAGGGCCAAGACACCAAAATCCAAGCAAAAGAGGGTCCTTGCCTTTAGCAGCGTGTGTGTGCAAAAATTGCACAACACATCTGTTGTCTTCTTACAAGGTATGAAATGTTCCATTTTAGAAAAAATTTCTACCACCACAAATATAGAATCATTACCTCTTTGTGTCTTCAGAAAGCCAAGTATGAAATCCATATTGATATCCTCCCGAGGTCTCTCTAGAACTATCAAAGGCTTATATAATCAAACATTCTGACTACTCCCTTTTGCAACTTGACAAACTCTACAACTCTACACAAATCTCCTAACATCCTTATCAATTTTTGGCCAAAAGTAATTCTCACTTACCAATGCTACTGTTCTATCATCTCCAAATTGTCCTGAAATTCCTCCACTATGCTTCTCCTTCACTAAGTTATCCCTCATTGAAATATGAGGTATACACAACTAATTTCCTCTGAACAACATATCCTCCTAAATGAAATAATCCAACCACTAGCTTCTATCCTCCAAAACCAGTTCTTTACAAGCTCTCCAAGGATTTGCAAAATCTGGGTCTCCCTCATACAAGTTATTCAACACATCAAAGCCTAATACCTCCACTCTTAACTCTATCAATAAATTCATTCTCCTACTCAAAGCATTAACAACTCTATTTGACTTTCCACTCCTATACTTCAAAACAAAAGTATAGCTCTACAATAATTCTACCCATCTCATGTGCCTTTGATTTAACTTACCTTGACTATTCAAATATTGCAATGTCTGATGATTCGTATGCAACGCAAAATCCTTAGGCAATAAATAATATGTCCACTTCTTCAAGGCTTGAACTATAGCATAAAATTCTTGATCATACACTGAATATATTCTTCTAGCATCATTCAATTTCTCACTAAAATAAGCTATAGGTCTTCCTTCTTGACTCAACACTATTCCAATTACATTTCCACTTGCATTACAATCTACTTGAAATGCCTTATTGAAATTTGGTAAAGCCAACATAGGCTATTCAATCACCTTTTGCTTCAACAATTCAAAACTATGGTATGCTGTAGACGTCCATCTAAAATCCTTCCTATCCCCTCTCATTGTTTCTGTCATAGGATTGCAAATAGAACTAAAATTCCTAATGAAATTTTAGTAGAAACTAGCCAATCCATGAAATGATCTTACCTCTCCAATGCTATCTAGTGTAGGCCACTCAACAATTACTCTTACCTTCTCAGGATCCATCTTGAATCCATCCACAGATATCACAAATCCTAGATATACCAATTCCTCCATGAAACTACACTTCTTAATGTTTATCAGCAACTGCTCCTCTCTCAACCTTTTCAAAACTTGTCTTACATGCAAAAAATGTTCTTCTCTACTCTTACTAAAAATCAAGATGTCATCCAAATACACTATCACAAACTTACCCAATAATTTCTTCAATACCTCATTCATCAACCTCCTAAAAGTACTCGGTGCATTTGTCAATCCAAAAGGCATCACCAACCACTCATACAATCCTTCATTTTTCTTGAATGTTGTTTTCCACTCATTCCCTTCTTTGATTCTGATATGATGATATCCAATCTTCAAATTTATCTTTGTAAAGTATCTAGCTCCACTCAAACAATCCATAATGTCATCCATCTGGGGTAAAGGAAATCTATGCTTCACCATGATCTTGTTTATGGCTCTAGAATCTATACACATCCTCCATTCTCCATCCTTCTTAGGTGCTAGTACAATTGGTACTGCACATGGACTTCAACTTTCTCTGATCAAACCCTTCCTCAATAATTCTTGCACTTGTCTATTTAACTCTTCATTCTCTACCAGTGTCATCTAGTGTGTTGCTTTATTAGGAAAACTAGCTCCAGGAATCAGATCTATACAATGACTAATACTCCTCACAGGTGGTAATCCATTAGGTACATTATCTGAAATGATCTCCTCATACTCTGTCAGCAATTCCTTTATCTCTTTTGGGTGTTCTTCTACATGCTTCAATTCTTCATCCTTCTTAGGAACTAAGGCATAACACACATTCTCGTGACTCAATCCATCAAGGAATCTCCTTCCATCAACCAGGAAAACCCTAGTGTTCATACAAACCTCAATTGTAGGAACATCTTCTAATGGCAACAAAATCCGCTTCATCCCATTAGCAACAATGGTGTATATATTCTTCTTTCCATCATGAATAGCTTGTCTATCATATTGCCAAGGCTTTCCCAACAAAACATGGCATACATCCATAGGCATAATATCACACAAAAATTCATCATGGTAATTTCCTATCTTCAATTTCACCAAACATTATTCACTTACCAATATCTTATGCTCATCTTGAATCCAAGCTATCTGATAGGGATTTGGGTGTTTCAACCTTTCCAATCCTAATTTAGTCACCATCTCTTTAGAAACTAGGTTCTTAGAACTTCCACTATCAACAATAGCTTTACAACATTTACCATTCACCTTGCATCTGGTCTGAAACAAATTCTTTCTCTGCAATGGATCCTTTTCCAATTTTCTTTGACACAATAATTTTCTATTCACCAGCACTTCTCCATCTTCCAGTTTGTTAGATGATCTAGTATGTTCTTCCTCAACAAAGGTTTTCCTTCTATTTTTCTCTGTCTTCTTGCTTGTCTCTCCCTGATTGCATTCAAATTCTTTATCCTTCTCCATCACATTTAGAAAAAGTTCCCTTGAATATTCTTTTATCTTGTCCTCTATCATCTCTTCTATATCCTTCATTTTGGTAACCACCGTATCCTCCTCTTCTGTAAGAGTTTCTATCACTCTTATGATATGCATTATCATTCTTACTAACCTCCTTATCCTTATTATAATTTGGAAAAGATCCTCTTCCTCGTCTAGCAAAAGTTCTTCCTCTTTGAAATCTTCCACCTCTTCTTCTCTGTCTCTGCTCATGTCTCTTATTCAACTTCTCTTCTTCCTTTAGGACACACTGATATGCCTCTTCCACACTTACCAACTTGATCAAACTAATTTCATCTTGTATAGATGACCTCAAACCATTCACATATCTAGCTACTTGCTCAATTTCCTCCTTCAAATGTCTAGATCTGATGCTCAACTTATAAAACTCCTTTGTATATTCTGTCACACTTGAATCTTTCAGGTTCAAATTTTGTAACTTTCAAAAAAAACTTATTTGATAATTTGCAGGCATAAACTTTGTCTTCATCTTATTCACCATTTGATCCCAAGACTTTATCTTTTATTTTCCTCTTCTTTTCTTATCTGTCTACAAATGTTCCCACCAAAGGGATGCATGTCCTCTCAACTTTGTACAAAAAATTTTTACCTTCTTATCTTTAGTGGTACCTTCAAATTCAAAATACTTTTCCATCTCTATAATCCAATCAAGAAATTCTTCTAAATACAACTTACCATTATAATTTGGTGGATTGAAATGGGGTTTTGTATTTGCTCTGGTTAGGGGTCTTATGAACCTCTCTTCTCCCTGATCTAGGCCAAGTTGTTCTTCTCTTCTCTTTCATCCTAAACTTCTACCTCTTCATCACTCACATCATCAACTAGTTGACCTCTTCTCAGGGCCATTTCGACTGCATCTAATTTGGCAATAATTCCTCTCATCATCTGCATTAAAGTTGGGTCTTCATTTCCATGCACTCCATTTCCTCTAACATTTCTTCTTCTCGCCATCTTTACATAGGTCCTCTGTATCTGCCAGTTGGATCCTCAATCCTCCACCCCACAAAAAATATTCTATAGGACTCTGTGAATTCTGACGACTTCACATAGATCGAATCTCACTTTGCTACTAATCTAACACAACCACGGTAGGAGGGTCCTCAAAGAGAACAATCTAGACCATGCAACAAGAGTAACACAATGAAAGAAACTTAGAATATGGAGGAAAATGTAGATGCAAATATTATTATTAATAGAAATTTTAGTTACATTTGGCCGACAACATCCAGGCTTAAAGATTCGACTCACAGGCCTGATAATACATGCTCAAAATACAACATTCCAATATTATCCTAAATGTGAGCTGAAATATTACAATTCAAATCAATATTTATCTACTCAATCAAATACTACTACTGCTAATGATTGATTACAAGATTTATATCATATCCACGATTCTAGAAACATTTGTGTCAGCCAAAGATCAATACATTCTCCAACGAAAGAAAATATAACATGCACATGAATAGGTTAGGGACACTCCATGAAATGTGAAACTATCATGAAGGTTAGGGACACTCCATGGAATGTTTAAAATCACACCTTAAAGATCCAAAAGTTAAGGGAATGATCCACAAATGATCAAATTAGCCGCTAAGATTATTTTGGTGCTGGTTCAAGAAATTGCCATGAAATTTGGAATCGATAAGTTGCCAGAAAAAGATCCAATCATGCTCAAATATTGGAATAAGGAAAATGAACATGTCCACGATGTACACAAAAATCCATAAGGTCTAGTGAGCCAATATGATGAGTCCACGAACATGAATTGAGCAAGAAAAAAATAAGAGAAGAAAACTGAAAGAAAATATTTTTGTTTGATGCAAGATTGCCAAGAACCAAGGATGCTCCTGCATCAATCTCTCACATGGAGGAAACCCAAGGAAGGGGACTCTGTAAAGTCATAAAGTGGCTTCATAAGTGCACCTACAAAGCAAGATGTTTACCTATAGATAGAACATGTTAGAAAGTGGCCACAAAGGCAAGTAAGCAAATAGTCACGAAGACCATCAAGAAGTTGGAAAACTTTCAAAGGGGTCCCTCAGGAACCTAACATGAAGAAAGGGGTCCACTCAAGGGACACACTATTCAAAAGTACAAAAGAGATGTTTCTTTCTTGAATCGATTCATCATCAAGAAATCCTTTTGAAAGATGTTCACTTCATCAAGGAATTTCAAAGAAATAAAATGCCCCCACGTGAGGGGAAGGTCAAAGTTGTTACCACCTCGAAGGAAGGGTTCTTAAATTATTTCTTTATGAACCCATGATGAAAGAAACATGTTTTATTAGGGTTTCAAGTTGAGAATGCAATTCTTGAAAAGAAGTTTGTGAAGATTCTTGAGAAAAGATCCATTGGAAACGAATGTGTTTTCTAAAAATTGAAGTATCATAGAAGTGGCGTTGTCACACATGAAAGGGAAAACTCAAGCAAAGAAGAGAGAAAGATAAGAAAAAAGAAAAAGAGAAAGGAACATAAACACAGGACATAGGGGTAGCCTGAAATTTCAAGTTCAGAACTACTCATAAATATATATAAGTATAGTAATAGTATATAAAATGAGTTGTCATCAACCCCCTACTATATCAGACCATGTGAAGAATGCATGAGAAGAAAAAGTAAAAATAAAAAATTAGGTCATGGAAGGGAAGCCTGAATTCCCCCAATGCTTTGCATCATCCCCAATTTTTCCGAAAATCAAGTCATAAACATGGAAGAATGATGATACAAATAGAAGAAGGTTTATCAAACAAAAATCATGCCTATATCCAAGCACCAACAAGGGTGACAAGGGTCATCCAGGAACACATAGCACAATAATGGAGGAACACATCACAATGCACACATCTATTCTAAAAATAAAGAAGAGGCCTCCCCCTAACACTAATCGACCAAGAGGTCATCCACTTCCCACTCTAGAGCATCGTAGGGGGAAGAAGGACGAGCCTGTAGTGGTGGAATGTTAAGAGGAGGGGCATTCGACCCTCTCACAACAAGGGAAAAGGAAGAGGGGCCTGCAAAGTCCTCTCTACATGCACTTTATAAGAGTGTCATGTTTCACCTCAATGGACAGAGAGTTAGGCTCGCCGAATGATTTAGGAGTGGTGACGAACTTAGGGGAAGCTAGGATTGGTTCCATCACTAGGAAAGAACAAGTTAGCATGGGACCAAATTTTGGAGAAGGTGGGATCCTCTTACGTCCTCCATTGTTGGAAGGAACACTCTCCACCTTCTACTTCATCAAGGGACATGAACTCCCCATAGACGAGGTGAGAGGTGCAGAGGAAGAGGAGGAAGAGAAAAACATAGTAGATACCACTATAGTGCTCATCATATCTATAGGTTTTGGGAAAGGTGGGATGTTTGGAAGGGACATCAACAAAGGAGGCTGCACCAAAGGAGTGATGAACACCTACAAATTTTTAGGGTCAGGTGCATTCATACTCACAAAAAAAGTTAGAAGTGAGACTGAGCTAGTTTGAACAGAAGGAGAAGGGAGGAGAGAGGACACCATGATAGTAGGCTGTAATATAGGGGAAATCATCTCCTCTTCCTTTCTTTGTAAGGTGGCCTGCTCAGCCATGAGAGCCTTTCACTGGTGCTTGTGCTCATGTGAAAGGAAGTTGCTGTGACTCTTTGAACTAGAGGCTAGAGGCTACAAAGGAACAAAAGGCTCCTACTCAGCCATGGGAGTGTCCACTACAACCATTTTTGATGGAAGAACAAAATATTGAATGGGAGTAGGAGGAGTAGGTTGAGAAGCAGTGGGGGGAGTCGGATCTAATGCCTCAGCAACGAGCCTCTTACCATTTACTGCTTTTGGAGTAGAAGTGGTAGGAGGCCGTAGAGGCTGAGACATAGAGAATTCCCTGTGGGGACTTTTTCCTCTGCCATACAAATAGTGCCAAGATCCAGGCATTTTAATAGGGAGGTCTAATATCCTAATCTTGGGTCTATGCCAAGGAGGGATCATCAGAATTAATAGATAAAAACCAAGCATATTCATCCAAAACTCCTCTTTAGAAAGGGGAGGAGGAAAGCCTTCCCAAGAATGGGGGAGATTCTCTTTCCCCTTTCGAGAGGAGGAGGTGACTGGCTGTTGTACTACTAGAAGAGCCAATTTTGGTTGTCCCTTGCCCCTGTTCTTGTACATTAGGTAATTTTTGTAAAGTAGGTCCATTCTTGGAGGAAGTAGACCAACTGAGGTAGGCCAAAAATGGTCTAATGAATATCCCTCATGGGACACCAGAGGCTGGTATCTAGTGTTATGCACTACATGTATGACACCTTTATGGGATAAATTTAAAAATTTATGAATTATGGAGGTGATTCCATTCATGGAAGCTAGCCAAGGTATGCCTAGCTTCATTCTGAACAAATTTGACTTTGGGATGACCTTAAAAACTATGTCAACAACCCTAGGTCCAACTAGGATGAAAAAAGCTATTGAGCCATATGGCTTCAGAGAAAGACCATCATGCGTACAGATGGTAGATTTTGTTTCTTTGTACTCTTTTCTATGTAGTGAGTTAAGCTACATCTCTTCTATAATAACACTCACTTGACTCGTGGGGTCTACTAAGACTCATATCACAATGCTGCCATTAAGGCGAGTGGGAATATAGAGGGGAGAGGGCTTGTTATTTAGGGGTAATTCTTGTGAAGTGAACATCACATCTAGCTAACCAGTCGCAGGTTGTACGGTAGGGGTAATTGTGAACATGTTAACATAGGCCATGGGTTGAGTGATAGAGTTGGTGGGATCGACAATCATGTTAGCAGAATGCAATAGAAATGGGTCCGTATATATTTGCAATTCACTATTCACTTTTTTGCCTAATTTATTTGTATTTTATTTGCTTCCATTAAGACAAATAGTACCATCCTTGATGTAGTCTTGTATCTCATGGTGCAAGCGCATACAACATTTGGTATCATGTCCATTAACTCAATGGTACTGATAGTAGGTATTTGCATCATACCAACTAGGGTAAGGTTCCTTAAGAGGTTTAGGGTTCTACAAGGTTATGATCTTATCCTTCAACAATTTTTGCAAGATGGAAGAATAATATTCTTCTAACTTTGTGAACTTTTGGTTGTGTTTGAGGCTATTGTCATCTGTAGCAGCTACTACATTCGCAACAACCTTACCTTTCCTAGAGATTGATACAATGGACTTTCCTTCATAACAAGAGTGTGAGGAGGATCCCCCAAACCGAACTACCGTCTATTGCTACTTTCATAGGGTTGCACACAAGTGTGTGAAAGAAAGGTATTTCATAAGGGTGAACTTATCCTACCAAGGCCTTTGCAAGTTCCTTATGAACACCTTTTGCATGTCAGAATCAAGCAACAAATATGAGATTTGAGAGAAAAGTGCTTGATACTGTGCTATAAAATTAGTAATATTTTCATTGTCACCTTGTTTGTACTAGACGAGATCTGAAAGGTCATCTTCAACTCAATGTTAGCTTGAAATTGTTGTAGGAATTAGTTTACAAGTTGGTCAAATGAGAAAATTGAATTATCAGGCAAGGAACAGTACCATTCGAGTGTTGTATCCTTGAGAGATCAAGGGAATAGCTTTGCCATCAATGTGTCTTGATGGAAGAAATCTATGTATAGGGTGTTAAAGGTAGACACATGCATTTGTGGGTCCCCTTTGTTGCCATATTTTTTTGAATTTAGGAATCTCCCTTCCTTGAGGGAAGGGAGTGTTCAAAATTGCTATCGATAATGGGTTGTGTTGGAAGAAGGGTTGAAAGATAGGTTGGGTAGAGGCTTGGGAGAGACTTTCCAACTGGCTCTGCATCTTACCCATATCCTAAAGAAGAGTGTTTAGAATAGGTTCATTAGAAGATATAGGGCAAGAGGAACCTCCTCTAGAACCACCGCTGGAGCCATGACTAAACCCACCAGTGTGACAACCACCAGAACCACTACCAAAGCCATCACTACTAGTAAGGCCTCCGCCAGAGCCACCTCCACTTCCAAATCCACCACCATGGCCTCTATTGGAACCACTTCCACTAGCACCACCCCCACTGTCAAAGCCACCACCACTACCAAATCCCCCATTGCTCATCCCACCAAAACCTCCACTGCTAGAGGTGACAAGAGGGGTGAAGCTAAAACCTAAGGTGATCTTGTTCTTTGATAGTTTTGGATCTCTCAGAGGTAGAGGGAATGTTGATCTAGGGTGCGATATCGGTCATGTAAATAGATGTAGGAGGCATCGACATTCCTAGCTATCTCTCATGATATTCAAAAGTGGCCCCTTGTATAATGTTAGGATTGTTTAGAGAACATAATTTAGTCAAACTAGAGAGACTAGCTAGGAATTATATGTTGGTTTGGTCTTTTCCCATCATATACTTTAGTTTGTTGATAACTTAGGTGGCCCTAGCCAACTTCAGGTCTCTTTCCAAGTGGTTTTCCAAGTCACTCAACCCTTTGCTAAGGGCAGAGACATATTCTGAATGAATGTGAAAAACCTCATGCTCGTCTACCAAAGATGGCATGGGGGATGCAAGAGGAGTGGAGACATGGTTGGTATCATTATAGAACCCTACCTCACCCCTTGAAAATTTCTCTTGTGCGGCGAGACCAATGGTGGATCCAGAAAAGAGGCATGTAGAGAAACCAGTAGTGACCTTCATCCTCTCCATCAGAATGTGTCATATAATTATCCTAACAATATACCCAAAGGTTGTGGACTAGGTTGTGATGCTAATAAACCTTCACAACACTCAAGGGAACAATGATCACAAGGTATAAGGGAAAATCCTTGACACCAACGAATGAGTAGATGTTGGCTCACGTTAGGCTCACCAAAAATCTAAGAGAGGGGGACCAACCACGTTCAAGGCCCCAGGTCACAAAGAGCCAAGAGTAGAAGGCTTCCCTAACTTACCTCACTCTAAAGGAATGTCTTGAAGTGAGGGACAAGAATGATCAGGACTATAACATCCTACAATCACTCTACAGACCCAAAATCCAAAATGGGGCTAGGTGAGCTGATTTTTGGGTTCAACATTGTACCTCAGGTAGCTCTTTGCCCAAGGATGGAAGCACGGTTTTGAGGCAATAATGTGATGCACTGGTTTCTCTCAGGTGCACTAACATCTATACAACTAGAGGACTAGAAAAATACAGTAAGAACCACCAAAAAAAAAGTTGAAGACCTAGCTAGTGGTTTCTAAGGGAACAAAACAAAACTATAAAGTAAGAGAGATATAAATGAATATGGTAAAGTAAATATATTAAAGTTAAGGTGACAAAGATGATCTCACAAAAGAGCATTTTTGCTAGCTAGCTTCAAATACATGTTCACCTACACACAAGAAAGAGGAAAATTGTTGGGGGCTATATAGGGGCCTACCTTAGTTAGACCCCTGTTTGGGTGTTTCCACCTCCACGGATAGCCAAGATAGAAACAATAGATAAAAGTATGATAAAGGAGAAAAGAAAGTAGAGAACACAATAAAAACTACAAAACAATAATGTACTACTCAACCAAATTGTAGAGGATAGGAGTAAAAATGTTTACCAGCTGCATCAAGAGCTCACTAGCTAATGGAGGAGAAAAAGAGGACTCAAGCCCCTGCTACAATGGTTTGTTCCACACTTTCTCTATGGATTTGATGGAGTGTTGTTGTTGCTACTATGGAGTACCAAAGTGTTGTTTGCAAGAAATTATTGCTAGAATGCTTGGAGATTGCAAGAGGATGTGTAGAAGATGATAGAGCTTGTGAAGAAAATGAGATGAATGAAGAATATACCCATTTGAAGGAAGAATGAGCAAGAATAATGCATTTTAGGGTTGGTTGGCCAAAGAGGGACATTACAAATCATTCCAATTAGGAAGTGTAATGCCTCTGCCAACTTTAGATGCAGGAATCCATTAGGGACATAAGTGTGCCATGCAAACGTTTGCATGTTGCACGAGCATCCTCAATAGTTTTTCTTCTACTGACACAAAAGATAGATGCCAAGTGGAACAAAGGCAGTAGGCTGATGTGGAATTTCACCTTCGAATTTGATTTTCTAAGGTGAGGGAGTGTAAAAGGGGAATTTGCATGAGGGGTGCAAATTCACTCCTATACAAAAAGAAATTTACATTCTAACATCATAAGACTTCCTTTATTATCTTTTTTGAGTATAATTATTTATAGTGATAATAGATTTTGTAAAAAATCAATCAAACTTTACATGCACATCCAACAATAGTAACACATCTTGCTACAACACTAGTAGTAGGAAAATGGAATAATAGGTCCACCATTTTCTCCATAGAAAAGTCTCTTCCCTGATTTATTTTTTGCATGCAAACAATAAAATACCTTTCCATAGACTAGTGGGAGCTCATTTCCTAGCCTAGGACTACAACAGTCCACCCCCAAGCTTGGGGAATCTTAAGGTAACAAGGAGATTTTTACAAAAAAAGAACCCATTTATAGTAGATTCAAATGTCACATTTTACACAACATTTGCAAGTAAACACATGATAGTAATGAACACACATTCATAAAAAAAACTCAACATTAAGGTAGTCACACATAGTTTATTCAACATCACAATAACACAACATAAGGTTCTTGCTCTAAGAACCTCTTAGATGGGGAGCGAGGACATCAACTTGAGAGGTAATAACCAATTTTTTTTGTTTAACCAACCACTTAATTTGTTCCAATTTCTTCACATACAACTCCTCTAGAGTTCAAAATTCCATAACCATTGCCCCCTAGCATAAATTTCTAACATAAACACCATGAAAATGACCAACTATGGGTACTCTTACCATTCAATTTCCTCCCCTTAAGGAAATCTCACTCACTCAACCCCACACAAGAAGCATAATATCCAAATTATGGAAGATTTACTTCTAACACACAAGACACACAAGACACAACATGAAACAACAAAATAAATTATCCTTTCTTCACCAAAAGTACACTCCTATACTTTTCATAAAATAACATGATATAAAAAGACCAAACTATTTGTCCTTCAATTTAACCACAAGGTTGGATAAGAATTCCACCATCAATTCTCTAATCTTAAGCTATTCTCACAAACACCCTTCTCCACTCTACTCTCACTTCCCAAATTTGATAGCAAAACCAACAAGAATGAATGAATGAATCCCAAGGCAAAACCTCCAAAATAAAACTCAAACATGGAGCCATAATTATTTCATCTTCAATTGTGAAGGTGACAAGTGTCACTTCCATAATTGGACTTCCTTTTCCCACTACCTCAGCCTTGCACACTTCTAGTGTGAAGGTTTCTTAGGAATGCTTGAAAGTTACTTGGCCAAGTTAGTTTTGAATCTCATTACGATCCAAAATGGATCCAAAAAGGGGTTCATAAGTGATGAAAATTAAATTCTAAGTTCATAAAAATGACCTGAAGTTCAAGCCCTATAACTAGGACCATGAGAAATCATTCACATAATTTTTGACATACTAAACCAAATTTGAATCTTGGGTTTAAAATAAAATTAAAATCAACATACACAAAAAATCCCATTACTATCTCCCGAAACTTACATACAAAACTCACACAAGACATATCACTGAACACCACCCAAGGAAACATATTTTTACATTAAAAAACAAATACACATCACAAGGAAAATTACAACACCTAAGACCTTAACCTCTCCAAATAGGTTAGGCTGACTTAATAGGTAATTTACAATATGTCACCATGAAGTTTCCTCTAGTCCACTGGTCATGGACTAAACTTGCACGCTAAATCCCAATGGTTAATTCATAATCAATAATCATAACCAAAGCACAAGAAATAATACACGATCTCTATAATAACATTTCAAGTTTAAACATCCCATTGCATACATTCATTCCATACTATTACTATCATATTGATCAATAAGGTCAACTTTAAATATAATTGAATATACATTTACTACATGTGTGTAGAGGATGAGATTTTCTACTCCTGAGTGACAAAGAAGAATCTATAAGGAGAAAATGGTCCTAAAATACCTCAAAGAAAAAGATCAAGTGAAAAAGATAGGATGAAAAGGAGTTTTTTCTATATTTTATGTTTTGTGATAGATGTTGGAAAAAGGACTTCAAGGATTGACAAAGTAGACTTTTGAGGTCTCAGGGGAAAGTTAGCTAGCTCTCGGCCAAGGATGAAAATGTAACATGTGGACATCCCCGCAATTATTTTTGGTATTATATTCTCCAAGAATAGAAATTTTAGATAGAAACACAAGGAGTCTACTATTTATTCAAGAATTATAATTTGAATGTTTTACTACACTAATAGAATGCTAAGATAATAGAAGTGATAGTAAGAAGAATACTAACATGCAAGGATCTAAGCTAAATAAAATGGAATAATGAGAGAGAGAGAGAGAAGAGAGGAATAGACTCACAAGAGGTCCAATGCTATGTAGCCTCTTGCAACACTCCAAATGAATAATCTACACATATGGAGACAATGAAAAATATTGGGGCTGTTTTTGGGTTTTCCTTAGTCAAACCCTTGTTTTGATGTTTCCACCTCCATGAACAACCAAGTAGACAAATAGAAAATAAAGTAGACAATAGGCAAGATAGATTAACAATATAAAGAAGATAGACACATGAGAATATTAGTATACTACTAAAAAGATGATAATACAAGAAAAAGAGAGTGTTTACCCTCCCTTTAGCAAGCTTGTAATGGAAAAGGAGAGTACAACACTCTAGATGAGATGAGAGAGTTGAGATGTTAGTTTAGAAGCTAAAAAATTGCAATAAATCTTGAGAAAATGGTGTAGAAATGATCTAGAATGAGAAAGTGAGATCTTGAGAGTTAAAATGTAAGACTGAGTTGAGAGAATGAAATAATGCATGAGGAAGAATAGAATAATAGCATGCAAGAAGTTGTTTCCAGGTGCATTAGTGACCACAAAGGTGTTACACTTTGCGAGCAAGCAAAACTATAATGTCCCAATGACCACAGAGTCAAGAATCTTTTCGAGATGCTTCATGGTGTACATATGTTTACGCATCATGCTAGTATCCGCAACAAAAAATCACTTAAATTCTTAAAAATAAAGGGATTAAGGATGAAATTAAAGGTAAGGAAAATATGAAATTTGTATTATCATCTTTATTAGGCTAAAGGGAGGGTTATGTAGTGTGAAATTACCTTGGGTGCAATTTTATGACACTACAATGTGATAAACACCATAATCCATCTAATCAGAGAATCAACCACTCATAAAATAACAATAAGCATGATCATCAAGTTAATTCCATCACTCACATGTTAACACAAAACAATATCAATGGGGATAGGTATATATGCTTGCATACAATGTATATGTGATAGCACCAAGCCATGCCAAAAATCAAAATCCATAATGTAGAGGAGGGGGACTAGCTACTTAGGGACTCTAGGTCACAGGAGAGTCTAGAACAATAGGATGCCTTGATCTACCTCAAGGTAGATGATTGATTTGGAAAGGTTTAAGGTTTCAAGGGCTGAAAAGGAAGGACAACTAGTCTATCACTTTCCTTTTGCTAACCCAAATGTTTTAAGGGATTGGGAGAGTTCCAGTTTTCAAGGTTTAGACTGTAACTTAGAAAACCCACTACCAGAGGACTATATCGTGGATCATAGACTCTAGTGCAGTGCACTGGGGTCTAAGGGATGCAATGGTGTTTGTATAGATAAAGAGTGTAAATTATAGTAAAAAAACACCAAAAAACCTACTAACTTCTTGATTAATAGAGTTTTAGACTACAATAGAAGTATAACATGCAAAAATAATAGAAATAATAAGAAGAATACTTTAACAAGACTAGACTTTAATTTGATGATTGAAAGTTGGTAGAAATAGACCTTCAAACCCATGAGTTGAGGCCTTCAAGAGCTTCACTTGATGAATAACTTGCACAAACAAGAACAAGAAAATGTTGGGGATGTATTTAGAGGACTACATCAATCAGTCCCTTGCTTTGATGTTTCCACCTGAGCCATGAATAGCCAGATAGCTATGATTGTATGGAAAGATG
This sequence comes from Sequoia sempervirens, assembly GCA_007258455.2. NCBI lineage: Eukaryota > Viridiplantae > Streptophyta > Pinopsida > Cupressales > Cupressaceae > Sequoia > Sequoia sempervirens. Next base: position 576,119,217 of record VDFB02271358.1, read on the forward strand.
ATAAAGAAAGTGTAGAATGGAAATACCAAGCAATACTCAAACAACAATATGCTACTATTCAAGTAGATGATGCAAAAGTACATGGAAATGGATGGATATCACCTTCTCAACCACGTTATCTCAAGGAAAATGGAGGAAGATTTGAGCTCACAAGCTCTCCAAATCCAATACCACTGCAACATCGAAGAGGAGGAGCCAACAAAGTAGAAAATTATAGCTACAACAAAGGTGGTGAAATGTGAAGGAGTTGAAAATGAGTGTGTTTGATCAAGAATCTATCAAGAAATGTGTAGAATATTGATGAAGATGGATTGAATGAAAGAATTGGAAATTTGAATGAAAAAAGGAGGGAAAAATCCCATTTGAAGTTGGTCAAAAGAGTAGAAAACATTACACTTTGTGTCCAATGGAGGAGTGTAAAACCTTTGCAAATTCTAGAAGCATGAATCCAATCAGGATGGAAGCACACCATGTGGATGTCTACATGCCATGCTAGCATCCCTGATAGAAATTTCCACACTGACACCTAAATGAGCTACCGAGTGGATGAGAAATGGAAGTGGATGTGGAAAATACATCATTAGGATCATGTTTTTCTAAGGTAAGGGGTGTGTAAATAGGGAATTTACAAGGGGTGCAAATTTATGCCATTACATTTTCCCCCCACTTTAGCATAAGTGTCAATGAATGAATGATAAAGTAGAGTGTAAGAAGTTGAAGATAATTTACTTGAACCATCAAGGAAGTAGACCACAATTTGGAAAACTTAGGCATGGGAGAGAGTGTGTTGGCTCCATAGGCACTCAGTCTTATAGAAATTTGAATAAAAGCATCATAGGTGTTTAGTCCTAGGGAAGGTGAACAAAAGGCTCTATAGGTGCTCAGTCCTATAGAATTGGTTCCATGGGTGCTCGGTCCAGCAAAAGATGAAAATAGGTTTTTATAGGTATTCGATCCTGTAGAATGAAAATGATTTACAGGTGATCAGTCTATTGGTTATTTTTTTAGAACCAAGCTTAATCTCACCATTTACCTATGAATTTTCCACATTTCAATGATAAGCAAAGGCAAGGATTGGCCAACAAACAAGTAAGGATTACTAGGCCCTTACTTCTACTCTTCAGGCTCTTTGAGACCCAGGAGGGTAATCTTAATAATGTTTAATTAATTAGTACCTTTTTATTTTATCTTGAACATTAGAACAAACAAATGTATTCCTATCAACTACAAATAGATAGCATCGCTTAAGTATTTGGCTAATCCTTAAACGAATCTCTACCTAAAGCAAGGAATAAGGTGGTATTTCATATTGATTGTTGTAATTGAAAGTGTTTAGATGATTTTCATTTTCATTTTGTGCTCTTGATCAAGTGCAAGAATGACTCATTTGCATTCAACATAACCAAAAAAATAGACTAGTTCCTTGTCTTTGGGTAATAGAGTCACATTTGTAACAACCAGTAATACCTTAGCAATTTGACTCATTAACTTGAAGGCTATTGACATATTGCATTACAATATTCAACTCATTGTGCCAAAAACAAAAACTACTTAGCAATCCTAGAATCTTCCCTCACAAACCCATGATATTATTTGAGAATTTAATCAATTCATTGAAACAAATTAGAAACAAAATCACTCATTCAATTAAAAAAATTGATGACAAACAAAGAGATCCTTAATCATTTCATTTATAATTTGGAAGAGAAAATACATAGGAGAGAATGTGCTTTCAAACTAGCATTTTCATTCATATAATGATGCTAATATAAAAATAATTAAGTTCGTTACAAACCAACTTATACCCTAGACTTCATACTAATCTATTCATCTGTGCATGAATTTACAAATTGCTCTTTCATGAGCTCAGTTTTCCAACCTAGACCACTTGAGACCAAAAATTTGAACCCTTGTAACTGGTCCAAAAATCCCATTTATAGAATTATGGGAGCAACAAGCATCAAGCCAAATTACCATTTTAGTTACATTTCATTTGACACTTTATTTTGTTTCAATTTTAGATATTCCCCTAGGGTAAAAGTACAAACCTGTGTCACACTTTGGGCCAATTGTATTGATTCTATCAAACCTGTTTTAGCCAGAAGTGATTCGCCTGAGTGGGTTTTGGCTAAAACCACGTGGCGATGACATGGAACCTATGTGGCATCACTATTTCAGCCAAGTAGGTTTTAGCCGAAACCTACTTGGCCAAATAACTTCTAACCAAAGGCCATGAATATAAAAGAAAAAAAAAGAAAACTGTGTGGGCATTTTGCATGTTCGCCTGAAGTGCTTGCTGTCAGAGAGTGCTCGCTTGAAGAACTCACCTACAAAAAGTAGATCGAAGATAGTTTATTTTAATTTGTATTCATTGATTTGGCTAATTAGGTGTTGGGTTTCAAGCTTGATTATCGATTCCTTATGTCGTTTATTTCATGATTCTATTTTGTGTGGCCCTAAGATCTAGGGTTTTATTTTTGGGTTTTTTGGGTTTTGTCTAGTATTGGTCTAAATCGTGATTCAAATGCACACGCCATTTTTTTAAGGCTGTATAATAATATTTAGAGAAGGGTTTTTCAATGTGATTTTGAGAGTTTATTTATAGAAAAATTCAAAAGAAAAATTCTAAGTCACAGTTTGTTCTTCAACAATCTAATAATTGGAACATTCAAGTTCTCATTGAATTCTGCATGTGGTTGTTTTTCTTAATAAGAAATTAGTTTATAATGAGTTTACTATTTGCTCGATGGTTCCTTTTGGTGCATGTGTGAGTTAAGGGTTTGGTTTTCTTATCAAAGCATTCTCTAATCTCCTAATGCTTTTATATAGATAGCAGAGATATTTTTATGGTGAAATGATGTTGGCAGATTTCATAGAGTGTCCACAAAATGATGAAAATAATAGAATGATTAATCTGTCAAATCTTCCAACATCATTTAATCTAGATTCCTTGGTAAGAAAATTGTGAATCATAAAAATAAAACAGTTCAAAAGATCATTACTATAAAAAAATAGCTTTGCACCTTTTGTGAAGGCTATCCTAGGCTCGCAATGCTTGTATTTGTTTTTATAATTTTAGAATAAGAAAAGGCTAAATAGAGCCTCTGAATTCTTATGTTGATTTTTGTTCCTTTGAATAAGAGATTTTATGAGTTTGTGCTTGTGTCAAATCGACATATGTGTTATAACAATTGTTTTTAGATTATATGCCTGATGCAAGGAATGAGTTTATGGTTTTTTCTATCACTACAATAATTTTATTTTTTTTAAAATCTAAACCTAATCCCTGGCATATATAACCCACTTACATGCAATCAAGTCAAAATTATTAAAATATTAGGAAGAACTAGATGGTGCATAACAGAGGTATCCTAGTCATTAAAGAAAGATGCAAAGTTATCACCAGTCATTTATCACAAATGTATAATCATTGTATATGCCTCTCCTTTTTAGTTTTATTAACTAATCAAGAAATATAGCATCGTAGTACCCACTAATTGATTAAATACAATAATAATATCATCTAGAGCATATCCTCTTTTAAAACTAACTCATTTTTATCCTAAAGATGATTAAGGATCTCCTAATTTTATATTGCCATATGGTAAGGAACACAAAATGGATGATAAAGGATATAACACTTAAACAAGTCCCACTACACATGGATAACCATCTTTGGCACTTCATGAAGATATTATTCCAAGTGAATATGTTACTGTAGATAATGCAAGGTTAGTATTGAATCTACTTGTGATTTATCTCCTTACACCTTAGGTAACTAATATAATAAATGACTTTTCATTTTATTAGAATTCTATATAATGGAAAAGGCTTAGGTTAAAAATAACAAGGAATATTAGAACCTATCAAAAAATACAAACTAGGACATTGAGATTGTAGATTCTTCTCCCAAAAAAGATAAGAACACAAAATAAGTACAAAAAAATCCAATCAACTTATGTGGTTAGCCATGACATAAATCTCGATTTGATACATCCTAATCTAATCTAAAAGGACATACTAAATAGAACTACCATCAAAACCTTTACTAATGACAAGGAACTTAACCATTTATTGGGTGCATATGAGGATTTACTTTTTAAAAGTTCAATCACAATAGAGGATTCCAACATGTGCTTAATAATTTCTCTTTTTTAGAGAAACACTTATTACTAAAACTCAACTAGTGAAGGATATCATGGATAAAGACTTAGATTTTGTATTTAATCCTTGATGAGGAGTGGCTTGATAAAGAAGGTTCCTTGACCTAACTTTAGGTCACTCGATTATTTTCCAAGAAACAACAAAGTTATCACTTAGCATGAAATATTTGGAAAGAAATTTATTTGGCTCCTTTTTGGCAATCATCTTGTAAGAGGTGTTCATTTAAGTAATATATTTATATCTCAAAATTGATTATCTTTGAATGTTTTTAGGAATGAACACAAAATCATTTTGATTGATTGAATCAAATCAACATGGAGAGTGTATTTTGGGACATTTGGGACCATACTTGTTCATTATAGGTAGTTAGGAACCCCCTTTCACTAATCTAAACAATATTAGAATCCTCAAATTTGTCTCTTATCAGGTTTGAAGGTTCATCTTCTCTATCATTAACCATTTTTTAATTAACATCCAATTAAACATCAAGCTTTAGATTTTAATTTACTCCTATTTTTACATAGGTTCCACCTAACAACTCTATTGGTTCTTCATAGCATGGCTCAATCAGTGGCTTAAATTGGTGAGGCTTTCTACAAATGATGGGAATGCTATGCATTTAAAGGACACACCTTTGTTTTATGATGTTTAAGGGAATGCTATGCGTTTAGAGGCCAATAAGTATCTTATGCATGTTTCATCAGCATGCTAGTAAAGTGCCTATTAATTTTAGTTTCACCTATGATAATGTTAGAACCTTGCACATTAACCTTGGTTATGCTGGAACTTTGAAGGTATGCATTGATCTTATCTAATAATATATAGGTGTTGTAATCATATATGAGTGTCTGATGGATCGTTAGGGAATAGAAAATGCACTCTTGTATTCTATCAATGAGAACCTTGGAAGAAGAAGAGCACAATTCAACTATAGATACCAAACAAGTGCAATGCACTAAATTTTAAGAGGAAAGAAACTTTTCATTACATAGCACATACTAATATTATAGAAAATTCAACATCATACAGATACTTGAGTCTATAAATCCAATAATCTAGAAAACCTTAGTATTCATCCTAATCTAAACTACTGTAGTGACAAGTTCCACAAATGTGACTTGTTACTTGTAGGAGAGAAATCTAGTAGCAAACAAGGCATCTACTTTTAGGTTTTGAGAGTCAATTTCCTCCCATAAACTTCAAAAAATCATACAATTTACAACACTACATAGTTTTATGTTATATCTCTTACACTGTAACCATGCTCCGATCTTACTCAATTTAGTTAAGCCACTTTATAGATAGCTAGATCTGCAATAAACATATGAACTTTGTGGTTGAAAGAAAATTATAGACGATAAGAATTATAATACACACCAACAATTATATGTGAACCAAAACTTTAATTTTTATTATCTATTCATTTCATCCTAATTAATTATAGACAATAAGATAAAATTATAGACAATACAAAAATTAATGTTTTAGATTTGATATTCATTGTAGGGTTGAGATGAGCTTACTCTTCCATGAAAGATTATAATATATAGTAGCTTATGAAATAACAAAGAAATATGGCATGGTCAATAAGAGGGCATTAGTTGGTCAGAACCTTTTGTTTTTCCAAAATGTTTGGAACTAGTAGTAGTAGCAGCAAGAAGCACGATATTTTCAAAATGTTTGGATCAAATAATGCTCTCTTGTTGACCATATCAATAAAAATAGAAAGATACAATATGAACCAATTTAATATTTTTAAAAAATAGAAGAATCAATGAGATATTAGATTTAAAAATGAAACCCTTTTTGTAGACAACCTAAATTGGATATAGCCTCTGCTACTCAAAATCTATGATAGACTTAGATTAAGCAAAAGAGTTAGTAAACATTGATGAAAAATGAAAGCTCACCAACACCAAACCTTGTTGCAAAAAGTGAAGTCAGTTATAGTAGAAATTTTGGTGTCTAAAACAATGTATTTCACTTATAACTAATTTCATTTATCCATTCACATAACTCCAATTACTAAGGGTAGTAATTGGAGTTATTAAAGTGGAGTTACTTAAATGGATAAGTGAAACTATTTATAGTAAAAAATTTGTTGTCTACAATGTATTTTAGGATATGACTTACAACTAAATATAATTTGGTTTAAATGCATGATTTTATGAATATATTTAAATGCAGTCATATTCGATATCTTAAAATACATATCCTAAAATACACAAAATTTCTACTATAACTAGTTCCACTTATCTATTCACATAACTCCAATTAATACCCTTCCAAGATTATTTCAATAAAGTATAATCATTTATTGTATTCAATGTATACCATCATCAAAAAAGGCCAATTATTGCCCTTCCAAATTATTTTAATAAACTGTTATTTAATATTCTTTTGTATTTGATTGATCATTTAATGTATTAAATGTAGGAAAACTTGGGTTCAAAATTTATTTGTAGACTCACTCTTTCACATATCATCCTTCGAACGTCATGCAAAATGCAATCAAATATAGAAGAATATTAAATAACAATTTATTGAAATAATTTGGAAGAGTAATAATTGGCCTTTTCGATGCCTCACACTAAGTGAATGTTTAATAGGTCATTCTTGGTGATGGTGTACATTCAATACAATAATTGATCAATCAAATACTATATTGAAATAATCTTGGAAGGGTAGTAGTTGGAGTTTATGTGAATGGATAAATGAATCTAGTTATAACTTTGAAATTTTGGTGCCTACAATGTATTTTAGGATATGACTTACAACTAGATATAATTTCATTTAAATGCATGATTTTATGAATATATTTAAGTGGTTCATTTAAATGAAATTATATTCATACTCTTACATTAAGTTGTAAGTCATATCCTAAAATACATTATGTTAGCCTTCCAAGATTATTTCAATAAATTAATTGATTAACCCTTCCAAGATTATTTGAATAAAGTATTTGATTGATCATTTATTGTATTCAATGTATACCATCATCGAGAATGGTGAAAAGGGCCAATTATTACCCTTCCAAATTATTTTAATAAAATGTTATTTAATATTGTTTTGTATTTGATTGATCATTTAATGTATCAAGAATGTAGGAAAAATTGGGTTCAAAATGTATTTGTAGACTCACTCTTTGAGATATCAGCCTTTGAATGTCATTCAAAATGCAAATCAAATATAGAAGAATATTAAATAACAATTTATTGAAATAATTTAGAAGGGTAATAATTGGCCTTTTTTGATGCCTCACACTAAGTGAATGTTTAATAGGTCATTCTTGGTGATGGTGTACATTCAATACAATAATTGGTCAATCAAATACTATATTGAAATAATCTTGGAAGGGTAGTAGTTGGAGTTTATGTGAATGGATAAAGGAAGCTAGTTATAATTTCAAAATTTTGTTACCTACAATTTATTTTAGGATATGACTTACAACTAGATATAATTTCATTTAAATGCATGATTTTATAAATATATTTAAGTGGTGCATTTAAATGAAATTATATTCATACTCTTACATTAAGTTGTAAGTCATATCCTAAAATATATTGTGCTAGAAATAAAAATTTCTACTATAACTAGTTTCACTTATCTATTCACATAACTCTAATTAATACCCTTCCAATATTATTTCAATAAATTATTTGATTAACCCTTCCAAGATTATTTGAATAAATTATTTGATTGATCATTTATTGTATTCAATGTATACCATCATCGAGAATGGTGAAAAGGGCCAATTATTACCCTTCCAAATTATTTTAATAAAATGTTGTTTAATATTATTTTGTATTTGATTGATCATTTCATGTATCAAGAATGTAGGAAAACTTGGGTTCAAAATGTATTTGTAGACTCACTCTTTGACATATCGACCTTCGAACATCATGCAAAATGCCAATCAAATATACAAGAATATTAAATAACAATTTATTGAAATAATTTGGAAGGGTAATAATTGGCCTTTTTTGATGCCTCACTCTAAGTGAATGTTCAATAGGTCATTCTTGGTGATGGTGTACATTCAATACAATAATTGATAAATCAAATACTTTATTGAAATAATCTTGGATGGGTAGTAGTTGGAGTTTATGTGAATGGATAAATGAAGCTAGTTATAACTTAGAAATTTTGGTGCCTACAATGTATTTTAGGATATGACTTACAACTAGATATAATTTCATTTAAATGCATTATTTTATGAATATATTTAAGTGGTGCATTTAAATGAAATTATAGTCACACTCTTACATTAATTTGTAAGTCATATCCTAAAATACATTGTGCTAGAAACAAATTTTTTTACTATAACTAGTTTCACTTATCTATTCACATAACTCTAATTAATACCCTTCCAAGATTATTTCAATAAATTATTTGATTTACCCTTCCAAGATTATTTGAATATATTATTTGATTGATCATTTATTGTATCCAATGTATACCATCATCGAGAATGGTGAAAAGGGCCAATTATTACCCTTCCAAATTATTTCAATAAAATGTTATTTAATATTATTTTGTATTTGATTCATCATTTAATGTATCAAGAATGTAGGAAGTTCAAAATGTATTTGTAGGCTCACTCTTTGACATATCAGCCTTCAAACATAGTCAATTCACTTGACCATGCAAAATGCCAATCAAATATACAAGAATACTAAATAAAAAATTATTGAAATAATTTGGAAGGGTAATAATTGGCCTTTTTGGATTCCTCACACTAAGTGAATGTTTAATAGGTCATGCTTGGTGATGGTGTAGATTGAATACAATAATTGATCAATCAAATACTTTATTGAGATAGTCTTGGAAGGGTAGTAGTTGGAGTTTATGTGAATGGATAAATGAAGCTAGTTATAACTTAGAAATTTTGGTGCCTACAATGTATTTTAGGATATGACTTACAACAAGATATAATTTCATTTAAGTGCATGATTTTATGAATATATTTAAGTGGTGTATTTGAATTAAATTATAGTCATACTCTTACATTAAGTTGTAAGTCATATCCTAAAATATGTATCCTAAAATACATTGTGCTAGGCACCAAAATTTCTACTATAACTAGTTTCACTTATCTATTCACATAACTCCAATTAATACCCTTCCAAGATTATTTGAATAAAGTATTTGATTGATCATTTATTGTATTCAATGTATACCATCATCAAGAATGGTGAAAAGGGATAATTATCACCCTTCCAAATTATTTTAATAAATTGTTATTTAATATTCTTTTGTATTTGATTTATCGTCTAATGTAATGAATGTAGGAAAACTTGGGTTCAAAATCTATTTATAGACTCACTATTTGACATATCATCCTTCAAATGTAGTCAATTCACTTGAACTTGCAAAATGCTAATAAAAGATAGAAGAATATTAAATAACAATTTATTGCAATAATTTGGAAGGGTAATAATTGGCCTTTTTGGATGCCTTGCACTAAGTGAATGTTTAATAGGTCATGCTTGGTGATGGTGTACATTCAAACTAGTTTAATAGGCACCAAAATTTCTACTATAACTAATTTCACTTATCCATTCACATAACTCTAAAATTAATAGCCTTCCAAGATTATTTCAATAAAGTATTTGATTGAACATTTATAGTTATTTAATATTCTTTTGTATTTGATTGATCATTAGTTGTTCCAAACCTTTTGGTTTTTCCAAAACCATATGTATACTTGTATGATTTTTATTTGTAATTTAGAGATACCTTGCAATTTTAAATGATACTATGTGAGATTCTTTGTTTAAGACTCAAAATTTCCTACGAAGTTAGTCAAATTTAATCCTCATGTCCATAATTCTTAAAGCATTCAAAATTTATGTATTTAAATATTCTTACATGTTACTTTTACATGTGAATGTTTCATTAGGATATTTTAGTACCACTTCTTTTATAGGAAAAGATTTATAATCCTACTTTCTCCCTTTCTCCCTCTTTTTCATAGATAGTTGAATGAACTTAAAATTGTTCTTATTTTTACTTCATGACGTCCAAGCTACTCATTGCTCATATTTCCTATTTTTATAATTTCCTATGGAGCATCTTACTAGAAAAATGGTTATTGCATATTTTACTTTTAGAGAAATAAAATAAGTACATATTTGTAATTTTTTTTGTTTTAATTAAATTTGTAGATCTTTGTATTTATATAGATATGGTTGATGATCAGGGATCACATCATTCCACTCAGTCTCAAGAGAAAGCTGAGGCTAGGTATAATTTATATAATGATAGCATTAGGAGATTAGAGAATTCTTTGAGATGTTTGGACCAAACAATACAAAACTCACCTAATCTCCCTAATAGAGATGGATTAGTTAGGATTCAACAGGAGATACACCATATGATTCACATGATTCGATCTTATATTCCTTATGATGAGGTTAGCACTGAGGATTTATATAGGTCCCTTGCCAACAATGTTATTGGCATAGAGAAAATTGATTCTATTACTCCTAGAGTTTCAACACATAATGTGCACAACATGTTCCCTCATTATATGGGACAAAAAAAAATTAGAGGATATGTTATCAGGTGTACAAATGATCTTATTGCTTCGTTTATATATTCCAGATGGTTGGAAGCCCATCATAGATGGCCTCATAATGATGAGTTGCCACTTTATTTTTGCAAACAACTATATGCTAAGTTTCATTTAGGGTTAGTAGTGGACTACACATCTATTCCTTCACATGTTGGATAGGGAAAAGGGAGGTTTGCTGACAAATCTCAATTTAGATGTGCATATTTGTCACTGCCTGTCAAGAAGAGGGCATTATTTGGCCCAAACCATTTAGTTCTTCCAAAACGTTTGGAACTAGCAGTAGTAAGAGGTGTAGCAGCAACACCTATCTGATATGACCTTTTTGACAGTATTGCTATGATTGCTACTCGAGTCGATCAGATGTCATCTAATTGTGTAGGCATATACTTATTATTTTTGCATATTATCCTTCCTCCCATTGAGGCTACATCTACTAATTATGTTCCTTACATTCATACAAAGCTACCATCACTATCAGATGTGGCCCAAATGATTGAAGCCATTGTATGTAATGTTCCTTTGATTTCCATTGTTGATTTACTATCATGATACCAGTTTATCAATGATGATGAGTATGGGATTCCTTTAGATGTTGTACCAACTCATATTAGACAACATTTTGGTAGACAGTTAGGTCAGGGTGAGGTGGCTACACAGGATGATCAACATATTCCAAACTAGCCTACAATCCTTGCACAACATCAGGTTGATGTTACTGCACATGATGTACATGGCACACATAGCTCACGTCTCTTTGGCACTAGTCCTCTACCTGATACAGGTGTCCCTGATATGACTATGCATTCTCATGACATTAGTGACATTGGTAGAGTGCTCCAGGGTGAGACATAGGTACTTTCAAATAATCTATATATTTTGCATTCTAAAAATTCACATACTATATTTAAAATAAAAATGACTTTAAAGTAATTTTCACTCTTCATTGAAATCTTGTATTTTTAAATTTCTATCAAAATGAGGATTTGTCATGATTTAGAGATTCATAGCATGTAGATGATCCTATGTATGGTACATTTATAATATTTAAAGAACTTGATACATTCAAACATTGAAGGTATAAAAATTTAAGATGACTTTACATTTACACATGTACATAAAATTAATTAATTTACTTTCTTATATAGGGAGGCGGATCGAAACATGGATCAAGACAAGGATCAAGAGAGGCATCGGGGCATGGATCTAGAGAATTAGGACATGGATCTAGACAGGGATCAAGAGAGAGATCAATCGACACACATACTAGGCATCCTCCACTTTGATTTGTTTTACATGCAAACACATGATTTGTCACATTATGGTTCTTAGATGATGATCTTCACATTAAATATACATTCTACATTATGGTTTCATATTATGGTTCATCTTAGTATGTTTTTTCAATATATACAGTTTATACATTATGGTTTATCTTATTATAGAAATATAAATTCTTGAAGCTTATTAGGGTTTTGAGTTGGGAAACTTTAATATTCTTGCTCACTTTTAATCTATAAAAATTGAATTAATTTAATGATTTTTGGTTCAAAAAGGTATTTGGGAATGGTGGGTTGAATAATCAGGGCTTTACAATGGTTGTTTGAACATGAGTGGGTAAGGATAATTTGTTACATGGTTTCAACTTGATTTTTTGTTTTGTGAAAGTATTGAGTTATATGTGTTCTAGGATATGAGTTATATATTTTGCTTGAATTTTTTTAACCCATTTCTATGCTTGAAAATCATAGTTCATCACTAATTAAAAATATTTTAGAATTTAATAATCTATAATATTTAGAGATATTGATTTAGGTGCCTCTTTTCATATGAATTCACATAGGAAGTGTATTAGGCATGGTAATTTATTTGGATTGGATGGTACTACTTAATCTAACTATACTATAAATTTTGATCATGCAAATGAATTAGTTGATATGCCAATGTTTTGACATCAAAGATCATACCACATCTAGGTAAGAAAGAATAAATATATAGGTGATATTGTGTGTTTCATAAGCAAAATAAAGTTAAATTCTCATAGCAAAATGGATTTTAGAGTAAATTCATATATCTTAGAAACCATCTATATTATGCCATCTTCATTGGTGAATTTTCAAGAAAATATTTGGTTTATTTTCATAGGCACAAAAATGAAGTTTTAATCATAAGGAATTTAAGGTGCTTGTGGAAACTCATAAGGAAAAAAATAAAAGATTTCAGATAAAAAACATGAAGGTATATTTATCTAAATAATTTAAATAATTTTGTAAACATAATTGGATTGTAATTTAATAGAAAAATATTCCATATATATAAATGGGGTAGCTAAGATAATGAATATAGTATTAAAGGAAATAAATAAAAGTATGTTAAATTGTGTTAATTTGAAGCAAATTATTTGGGTGTAAGTTGTTAGTATTTTTTTTTATTTGATAAATAAGTTTCCTTTTTCCATCCTTGTTGAAGAGACACCATACAAAGTATGGAAGGGAAAAAAGATTAAATTTAACTTAACTAATGTTTATGATGAACTTATATTTGTGAAAGAATCTCTCTTTAAAGGATAAAAATTATTGGATAGATTCCATGATAAAGGAGATGATGACCTTGCATAAATGGAAGGCTTGAGATCTAGCTGATTTAAATGAAGGAATAAAGCTCATAGGTTTTAAATTATGAGTGTTCAATAAAAATTAAATGTAGATGGTAAATTAAAAATGTACAAGACTAGACTTTTGGTAGAAGGTTATTATTAGAGGGGGATTACATAGTGGACTTGAAATATTATCTTTGAATAACTAATAATACCCACATGGAAGAGCTTTGTAGGTGTAATTAGTTCTCTTATATGGAGTGCTTGAGAATTACATATGATCCCCTTGGTGATAAAAATAAAAATGTGTAATAGGAACTACTTTCTACTTTTGGAGGTCTCACACAAGTGGAAGGGAACATGGGTCCAAGTTTGACTGGTTGGACCAAGACTTAGCACATGCTTTGAGCCCATGTCTCTGGGAAAATATTTTATATTTTCAAGATTTTCTTAGTATTAGAGCCTTGAGATGAAGATTATGTGATGGTGATTATATAATAAGGATATGCTATTGGATTAAATCTAGACACATAACTGAAGGTCTCTTATAGTTGGTCTAATTAAAACTTAAATAATGATTTGTCTACCATACTTCACAAATTCATTTTTACTTTACTAAATCAAGTAAAATTCCATTTTAACTAAGGTGCTTGAGCTTAATAAAGGATTAAGTATTTATTTTTAACCAAAACTTAAATTTCATATTTATATTTACAAATAAATAAAATTCACTTGAAAATGAGAAAGTTATTTATAAATTTTATAATTCTATCTCTGATACTATGATGTTACATTCATTTCAATGCTAACAAGTATGTGTTTGTGATTCACAATCCAATTTAGGAAGGGAAGGGTTTTAGGAATTACTTAGTGAAGAGTGTTCTCAACTATAGTGTTTTTTATATCATCAAAAGTAAGATCAAAATTATGTGTTATAATTATGCACCAAAGATATCCACAAACATGCAGTTAAACTAACCTTAAGAAAGCTTTATAGGAAAATAAGATCACAAAAAAGAAAGCTTCATGGGTTACTATTGAATGAAATTATTTGAATTCAACATAAAATAAAAAGATTTTCAAATTTAGGTCCAAATGTTTTATTTTTATTCAAGGGGTAAATGCTTTTGACCCAGAGCTATGAACCGGTGAGGTCACAAATGAGGGACCTCATCCCAAAATGTTACATGTATGTATTTTCATAGGAAATATATATGTACAAAAATATCTTAAAGTTCTTGGTACACATAATCTAGATCCTCTATCTTTTATTATCTCTAAAATATTTTCATGGTCTTCAATAGGCAACCTCCACCTTTGTTTGGCACACCCTCTTTTTGGTAAAGTTTCAAGATTTAATCTTGTTGCTATAACTAAATGACTATAATGTAAAACCTTTTAACCTAGCATATAATCAATAAATATAATGCCATTTGTATCTATCTTTGTTTGTTGATAGTATGGTCCTTCAACAACCACTAATCTAGTAGGATACTCTTGTCCATCACCATCTATCATTGATTCTGAAATTTACATTTTGGTTGTGTACATCTTAGTAGATAGTAATCTACACCTTATACATTGTCAGGATTTGCAAGAACAACAAAAATATCTCCTATACACACCATGTAGTAAACCATGCTCAACTTAGGTAAAATATAAATCAATTGTAAGAAATAAAATTTAATTTAAAAATTTAAATTTACCTGTAACAACTAAATCTGATACACATTTATAATTAGTTGAATACAGAGGATCATAGATATCTACAATATCATTATCTTCAAAAGGGTTCAATGTGTCCACTAATTGTTTTATTTCCCATTGTGGAACATACCCATCTCTAATATTCTCACATTGTAGAGTATTTGCATTGTTCTCAATGCAATCAACACAAAAACATGATTTTTCTCACTTGAATTACTAGAGGCCTACTATGTCCTACTGTCATGATTTGATGCAAACTTCTAATACCACTAATTTTTTGACAATTAGTAAGAGTTGATCAATCAATATCTATAAATTTCAAACATCTAATTAAAAAGTGTATAAAATTGAAAATTCAATTCATGTACACATTGAAATTCATAAAACAAATTCATTTATGTACATTTAACCTCCCAAAAATATCGTGTGTTGTATATTGAGTCATGGGAAGAAAAATGAATTTTGCACCATTCAACAATTTCATGTGCATTCCTTATGGCATTACCTGCAAGTTCATGTTGGTGAAATGCCAAGTTAAGAGGTTTTGTAGTTGAAAGGAAAAGACGATCTCAAAAAAAAAATTATATTTTTTCTAAAAATCCATATGGTGTTACCTACAAGTTCGTGTTGGTGAAGTGCATGCTTCACACATGCTCTAGCTCCATCATGCTCTCCTTTTCCATGTCCACTCTCATAGAAATTTCACAAAAAAAAAATTGCATCTAATATGTTGTTGGCTTAACCAATTAAAAGATTTTGTAGACTTAAATTGTCTTGTGACATTACAACCAATTTCATTTAAAACCGAGATAGTAAAAATAAACTATATGTCTACAACTAATTAAGTCTGAACAAGTCAAGTAAACAAATAAACTTATATTAAATCAACACTTACTAGCACATCCATCAGACCATATATATTTTTGTGAAGCATCTATTTGATGTCATCTTAGGTCTTCAAAAAATATTGCAAAACAATGGTATACATAGCTTCTATCATGACTTGTATCTGTAGACACATAAAATGTACCGAGTGATTCGACACACCTGATCTTGATTACTAACACCACTTCATCCTAAATCATCTCCTTTGCTAATCATTTAATCAAGTAATCTATATTTGATTAAATTCATCACATTTCATCCCCTAATTAAATAAATCATCATTTATCTGATTAAGTCATCATCTTCTGTTAATTAAATAGATCATTTTATTTAATTAAATCTCTAAAGTCATTCTATTAAATTAAATAAATTAACAGGGTATGTGCAGGATCATGATGGGCCAAAAAGTGGCAATATGATGGGTATGTGGCTAACAACTTTTTTTTTACCCAAAATTGATGAAACAAAAAGGGTTTTAAAGGATATTCTCAGCTTTCTACCAATATAAATTATTCTTTACTTTGAATTTAATAAGTAATTATTCATTTTCTATACAAATTATGACTAAAGTCCTGATTGATAGGTTGATTGAAAAAAATCTATAGATTTCAATGGTATCACATTTTTGAATCCAAAACATGCATCACATTATATGCTTCACATACTTTAGGATTAAAAAAATAAAATTTGAATTTCATGAAGTTTTGACCAAGTTAAGGTGGTCGACATAATGAAGTTTTTTATATTTTCTAAAAGTTGTAATAAAAAATTCATGATTAATTATTTACTTGGAAAAAAATTAAAAAAATATGCATCACATCAGGACATGAGTCCTCTACTTATATCTAAAATCTTATAAAAAAATATTATCATTTTATTGTTGTTAGGTGGTCGCAACATTAATCTTATTTTTTCCCTGAAATTTAAGTACTACTGCATTGAAATTTCAAATTTTCACCAAATATTTTTTTTTTTCTTTTTAAACAAACCTAGTAGTTTAGAAACTACATTCAATTTTCTACAAATTCTATTCTTAAATATTTTTGAAATAATATAGATAACTTATTCAAATTTTTACATCAAGTTGCCTAACTCAGATTTTTCTAAATTTTTTGCCACTTAAGGGCTTGTTTTTTCCATGATGATCTTGCACATACCCAACATTTATTTGATTTTATCTAACATCATCCCATTTTAATTAAATAAATCAAAATATTTATTTAATTAAGTCTAAATCATATTCCTCTCATTTTGATTTATTTCAATCCAAAAATCAAAATCAAAATGGTCAAATCAACTAATCTCCTTTGAATCAATCAAATCCTAATTAATCTTAATCTTAATCACTTCAATCCTCTAGATTTTGCAACTTGCTAAAGAAAATCATTTCAATTGATTTATTAAATCTTCAATTACTTTCAAAAAGGCATCAATGTTGGAATATTCTCCAAATTTGAAAAATCCCTCCAAAAGGGTTTGTACATCCAACAAAGCATTTTAACCTCTTACATGTCCTTTTGCCTTGAGCCAAGTGGCATTAACTTCATTTTCTCCTCCCTCCAACATGTTATTTCATCCCTTTTGAACTTCCACCTAATTTCATTTAATTGCACAATGACCAAAATTGGCTCCACCTTTGTCCACTCACATGTTGACAAGTGGCACTTGGTCATTGGTTGGTGTTTGATCACACATTAATCCTTTTTGCCTCATTCTCCATCACTCTCATCTATAAATAATAGGCTCTCATTTGGATTTTGGATCCACAACTTCATGCAAATAAATTATCTTCAAATTTTGAATTTGCTCATCCATTGTTCATCTAGTTTCAAGTTTTCATAGCTAGGTTATGTGGGAATTCAACCAAGGAGCATCAAATCTTCATCAAATCATCACCAAGCTTGCAATGAATTATGAAATCTTCATCAAGGAGCATCAAATCTTCATCAAATCATCACCAAGCTTGCAATGAATTAGGAAATGGCCATTTTCCACATCAAAATAGCACCAATTCCCCCATGGGATTAGGAGTTTGATCATTTAAATAGGATTTAATAACTTTCTTTATTGTGTTCTTCACTTATTTCTTATTTATTTACATTTCAAATGAATTCCATGGGGAATGTTGATTTAACTTACATAATGGACTAATAATGTGTTTGTTCTTTGTGTTTGTGTAGGTCTAACATCGACATTCACATTTTTGGCGCTAGAAGGAGGGAAGACTTGAAGATTTCAACACATTTTTCTTCAAAATTCTATGGTTTTTTGAACTTTTTGTGTCTATAGGAAAAGTATATTGCTGATAGAGAAATTGTACTACTATCAGTCCAGTGGCACCATATAGTGCTGCTATTAATCTCCAAACTACGATGTTGATTCATTCCCAACTAGAAATTTGAATTTCAAACTGCAATGCTGGGCCACTTTTTTGTTACTGAACTTCTAAACTCCAAACATTGTCACTTGGTTGAAATAGCACTACAATCACACTCACTGGTTGTGTTGTAGAGCATCACCGTTAGTCCCAGTGGTTCCATGTAGTGTTGATGACCTCTTCAAATTGTGCCACAATTGTAGATTGTGCCGCTAGGGTTGGGTAAAAGGCATTTTTCAATTTAATTTTAACATGTGTCTTTTCATTTTGGTTGTTTGTGACTGCTAACTAGTTTTTGACCTCTTTTTTTGTAGTTTTAACCAGTTTTTGTAGATTGGCTTGATAAAAGGTGAAGGGAGGAAACAAAGATGAAGGCTTCTAGGACATCATCATTTCATTATATCAAGTGTTTTTAAACACTTTGGGGAGAAATTATAATCCTTCTTCTAAGGATTTGATATCTTTCATGCTTTTAGGACCCAATAAATTTCATTTGGGCTCTAAAAAGAAAAGCACAAAGGGATTAAAAAAGAACCTTAGGAAACTTACCAAATTTTGTTTAAGGTTTAACAATTGAACAAGTAACTTTCACTTTTCCTTTTGGTGCTTAAAAAAAATCCAATTATTGCTTTGAGGGATTAAAATGAACATGTGCTTTTATGTTTTGTAATCCCTTATCCAAAGTAATATCATCTAAAAGATGTATGTGCTTATCTCGCGTGTCACAATGATCTTGAGAATTAAAAGGATTTTTTTTTGTGATATTAAGTTGTATAAGTGATTACCTCCACATTTCAATTTGGATTCTTAAAATTGAACAAGATCTTGCGAGTGTGAGTGGATTATATCGCATGTGTTTTGTCTTTGTTTCTCAACAAAGATTGATCAAACTATAGATGTGCTTGCTTCCTTTTGTTTATCCTTAGATGGCTTGCCTTGTGGGAAAAAGTAATCACCCAAGGGAATGACCCAACCGAGAACATGCTAAATCCAAGCGACTTCCACCAGGGATATAAGTGTGGGTACTTGAGGAAAGTTCAAGTATCACAAGGATTGTTCCAACAAGAAGGGAAACAATGGTCTCTTGCCACATGGATGATCCCCCACAAATGGAATGCATATACTAGAATCCCTTGTCTAAAAAGACCAAAATCCTTAGTCTATTTGTTGGTGCAAGAACGGTTGTTCTGAAGCCACCCCATATTTTTATGGATTTTAGTAGACATGAGAAGTATGCCATGGAAGTTTCATGGGTATTGATGCTTGGATTCCCCAAGAAGTGTGTGTCATGGAGGGGAGCTAGTGTGGTCAAGCATCTAATCATCCACTAAGAGTAGGCATAGCTAGATTTATCTAAGTGGGCATTCAAAAAATATTATCTAATATCCATAGGGTTGTGCATGCTCTTGGAATCAAAACACTTTGCTTGGATCTTAAACATTGAAAAAAAAACATTCAACATCATCATCAAATTTCAAACCCTTTAGGAAGCAAATACCATTGATAAAATTCAAGTGTTATTGCTTGTCCTAGGGATTCTATCCTTAGAGGCTTCTAAGCATTTTGATTTATATCTCAATTTGCTCACTAAATCCAACAATAGGGAACTTTTGCCTTAATTTTCTTGATTCCCACATAATGGACTTTTTGGGATGAGAAGAAATTGAGACATTAGACATTTAGTTTGAAAAATCTAATCAAGAATTTTTTGCGGTAAAAGGAAGTCACTAAGCAAAGATAAAGAACAATTGGACCCCACATATGCGTTCTTTCAAATGATTTCCCAAAAGATCAAGATCTGAAAACCAAAGACCAAAGGTCTTAGTCAAAAATCTTGCAAGAAAAGGTTGTCTATGCTTTATGAGTTTAGAGAAAGATTGACCTTTAACTTTTATAAATTTGCATCAAGAAACAATCCCAACTTGTACTCATTTTACTATAGTCAAAATCTAACACTTTTTCAAAGGTTTGAGTATCATACATAGGAAGTACTAGAATGTTCTTCAATACCTTGGTCTAGTAAACAAAGTCACTATAAGTCTTTTAGGATCAAAATGAAAAAACAATCTCATCCATCCTCTAAACATCAAAATAAAAAATCACCTCACAAATAACTCTTGTCAATCTTGAAAAAATTCTTTATGCTAAACTTTGTGCAAATCCTCTTGAAATCAAAATCAAAACAAATCCAAATGATCTTGTTTAGCTAGGTGTGTGTAGATGAATCCTTCTTTGTACACTTAGTTAAATTATCATCTTGTGGAAAATTTTATTCTAGGACAACATCCAACCTCTTAGATTTTATGAGTTCATTATCCAAAACCAATCAAAATCAAATCAAATCAAATCCAAAACCAAAAATCAAAATCAAACATCAAATCCAAAGTCCTAAAGTTTAGTGTCCCCCTCAAGGTTTCATAAGAGTTCAATCATCCACCAATCCTCCATCCTTTATTATCGCTATCATCATCCTTTTGATCCTCATTTTCTTAGACTTTCTTTTTGTACCTAAAGATTCTATCAATCCAAATAATTAGAGGTTCATCTCTTACATTCTTGAAAATTGATCCCTATTTTATGGTTCAAACTAGATCTCAAAACAAGAAGAGTGTGGAAACCAACAAAGAAACATCAAATTCAAGTGACTTGAGTCAAACCATATCTGAAATCAATCCCGTTGGGTCTAGCAATCCCACTCTCAATTTCCCCCCCTTCCACAAGACCATCAAGAGGAAGGTGTCCAAGTGGAGGATGCCATCAACAACATTTTAGGGATGACTCAAGATGAGATTATTGAAGTGGTCCAAAATCCTGAAACACACAAAATTGTCAATGTCATGATGAAACTCAATCCCTCACAATACATACTTGAATTAGCAAAAGAAGGAGCTAAACTCCCTTTTGACTATGATTTAAGCACTCTTGTGGAAAAACCCCTTGGGATTATGCTCCCAATATAATCCACACCCCCAATCTCATCCACACCTCCATTTCAAAGCATCACTCAAAGCATCCCGCAAATCACATCATCCATTGCTCTAACTCAACCTATTGTTAACAAGGGGAGCTCATTGCTTCATGCATTACAAACACATCCCATTGTGAACAACCAAGATTTGGATACAAACACCATCTTGGGCCAATTTTTCCCCCCAAAATCCATTACACCCATATGTTCCACTCACCTTTCAAGACCCCAATGATCCATCATCATCTTTTCACACAACACCTTTCAACACACAAACATCTCTCCCTATGACTTCACAATGATGGGGTGGGCTATTTGGACGAGGGGGCATCTTTGACCCCTCATCATCATCATTTCCACAAGGGAACACACCACCCCTTTTCTCACCATTTTCACTTTTTCCATTAACATCCACATCATATCTTGGTTTAGGGCTCCCTCCTTTACCGCCACTCAATCAAATTCAAAACAACCCCCCAATAATCAATCAAAACGTCATACTAAATCCTCCAATCTTTCCATTCATATTGCAACAACAGATGGAAACCATACAAGTGACCCAAGCAACCACCACACCATCCATAAATGCGATCTCCCAAGGGCCAAGAATATCAATTGCACCATCCACTACACAAATCCCCATCACCAATACAATAACACCCCTCATCATGACAAAAAACACCATTATGAATCCGCCACCACCACCGTCACCAAGGCCAAATGTGGCCAATTAATATAGCATCATGTTGCAAGTAGCACATCAGGCCTATCAAATTTTTTTTTAGCAATTCCAAGTGAAACAAGCACAACAAGCACAATAGGCTGCTCAATCCCAAGCCTTATTTCAACAACAACAAACCACCCAAGCTGCCCAACAAGTGCAAGCTCAAGCTTAGGCACAAGCCCAATACCAAGCTTAGTAAGCGCAAGCACAAGCTCAATATCATGCACAATTGTAAGCAGCCCAACAATAATCATATCAAAATCCTAGCAATAGTATCAAGCACAACAAGAATCAACACTACTAGCCCAACAATAAGCGTTGTTAGCACATCAACAGCAAGGCCAACAACAAGCATTTTTTTCACAACAATATTAAGACCAATAACAAGCGTTGTTGGTACAACAACAAATGTAGGCATATCAACAAAGCTTGCAACAAACTCCCACCAACATACCTAATACTCCACCCATCACTCAAACACCTTGAACACTTCAAAACACATTCACTCCACCTCCCAATCCACAAGAAAATGTGACAACACAAATCAAATTGTTCACACAACAAGTGCTTGATCTCTAATCAGGGAAAACAAGAAATACACCCAAAAAAATTTGTCCCTATCCATTCGGTAGGAGTCTTGCAATGGTACCATTCCCAAAGGGGTTTGAAATCCCTAAATTCAACAAATACCCCAGGATGGGAAACCCTAAAGATCACATCAGGGAATTCCAAGTACATTGCATGGAGGTTGCATATAATGATACATATTTGATGTGGCTATTTCCTCAAAGTTTAGCTAGCCCTACCATAGAATGGTTCTCTCACCTACCTCTTGGAATCAAAAGGTTCCAAGAGATCATAGAAGCATTCATAAAAAAATACGCCTTCAATATCGGTATGGATGTCAATCTAGAGGAACTATCGGATCTTAAACAAGCTAAGGGGGAATCATTCACTTCCTTCTTGCAATGATGGCAATCTAAGGCCAACAAGAGCAAATGGGCCATGCCAGAAGAGCAACAAGTTTGCACCATCATTGCTAACCTTGAAAAAACCTTGGCATTCCATCTCAATGTGCAATGAATTGCTACTTATGACCAACTGATCCCCAAGGTGCTTAGCATTGAACAAGCCCTTATTGCACAAGGGGGAACACCCACATATCTAGAACATCAAGACAATCATCCATCCACCAGCTATAATGAGAAACCATGCACATGGGAGAGGAACAAAAACATCACAAATGATGGTGTGGTGGATGTTAAGGTTGTAATCAGTGCTCCAAAATAGAACACCCAAACATACCAACAACTGCAAGGCACCAATTGAAACAACACACAAGCTAACATGGTATCACAAAAACCACCCAATAATCAAGTTAACAACCTAAATAATTAAGGGGGACCACCCCTATGAAATAGAAATCCCCCCAAGTGAAAGTACACTGCTTTGGGGAACCAATTGAATCGGTCATGAAGAAATTGATAAACAAAAATCTCAACAAAATTCCCACTTATGAGAACTATTAGGAACCCCAAGTGAAACCACCATGGTACAATGAAAACCACCTTTGTGATTTTCACAAAATCAAGGGGCACACAATAGCTAGCTACATGAGGTTGAAAAATATGATCCAAGACCTCATTGATGACAAGTCATAAATGTTGAGAAACCAACTAGAAATCATGACCTAAAAATATACATGAATCGAATGCCTGATCATAACCAAGGGAAGAACAGTGGAAAAAAAAGCATGCCATTTTGAACCATGTGTACGATGTTGTCGCATCCATTGATGAAATGGTCACTGTTGTTAGCATCAAAGGAGCCAAAGCTAATTGTGGAGTCACCACATGTAGTGGAAAAGTCACCATTGCTGGGTCATCACAACCACCTAGGGAATCCACCTCCAATCTGAAATCTATTCCTAATGGCTACAATGTCCTAGAATAGATAAAGAGAACTCCTACTCATATATTCATCATGGAGTTGCTAAAGATATCACCTACACATAGAAAAATCCTAGAGGAAGCATTGGCTTCATCCACCGTCTCTGTGGATCTAGATGTTGACTAGTTCTAAGCTATGGTAAAAAATATCACCACCCCAAGCCTCCTAAAATTCTCTGATCAAGACTTCTCCTCCCAACCATCTCACAATTGCGCACTCCACCTTGAAGTCTTGGTTCATAAAACAAAGTCAAAAGGGTCTTGATGGATGGGGGTATAGGTCTAAACATTTGTTCCCTAAAAATAATAAAGAATCTAGGATTCTTAGAGGATGCCCTTGAAAAAGGAAAGGGCATCACAATAAAAGCATATGATGATCAAGAAAGAGTGTCTCAAGGCACTATCCAAATCCCTATTCAAGTAGGGCTAGCCATTATGGAAACCATGTTCTAGGTCCTTGACCTTGATTTGCCTTATAACATCCTTCTAGGGCATCCATGGATCCATGGAATGCAAGCAATCACATCAAATTTCCATCAGTGTGTCAAATTCACATGTCAAAATCAAGAGGTCATGATTCAGGTCAATCCTAAACCCTTTGCCTACTACAAGAGCCTAGAAGCAAAATACTATAAAATCCCTCAAATCCCGAAGAACGATGAAGGCCCCACAACTCCATATGTAGACCCAACTACACTAGCCTCCACTTCTGAGACAAAGACACCTGCCATCCCTAATATATCTAAAATCAAAGTCAACATACAAGAAAATGGGTGTGGGGATTATAGAATGAATAAAAGTGCTCTTGTCATATGAGAGTTACCTCAATCTCCTAGGACTCACGGGCAACCCCAATGAGCTGAAACATCATCCCATACCTTCAAAGAAAACCCCTCTAGATTTAGATCTTGGAGAGATATAATTTGAGAAATAGTAGATGAAAGAGACATATCTAGTCTCCTATATTAGGATGAAAGGTCCGCACCTAACCTTTTGATGGATGAGAGCAACAAAGGACTACAAATGATGCTTGGTATGGGCTATAATAGAAACAATAAGCTTGGAAAAAATGATAATGGACTTCTAGTACCTCTCATTCCGAAGAAGTGAATAAGGAATCTTGGCCTTGGATGTACCCCTCTGAAGGTAGCCATACTTGGGAAAAGTGCCTCAGTTAGAAAGGTCAAAACTCCCCCTCAACTATCAGCATCCACCCTTCAATTACCTGTATCCATAGGTTGAGTCATAGACAACTTTACCTTTGACATAACTGATGTGTGTAGTAGTGGTGAGGATCCCATAACCGACTTGCTTATGCTTTTCAAAGATTCCTCCCTGGTCATGATTAGTACCTTATCTTTTGAGACCAATGACCATCAAACCCATGAAATAAACCTAGTCTAGCCTCAACTCATCGATTACAACCAATGAGGACCACCAATTTTGGATACATTCAAAAATGATGAGGCACTCTCAGAATTCATAGGACTGTGGTACACGGTAGCATATGGAGATCACAAGGCTAGGTTTGACATCATACTAGACACACAAGTCTATTACAGGGAAATAATTGAATCCTTTAGTCACAAAAGTGAAAATATGAGAATAATTGCTAGGTATTTGAGTGAAAACCACATGGTGGCACTCTCTGATCTAAAAATAGTAAAAATAAAGGATGTATCCAATGGTGAAAACCTCTCTAAGGTTCCTGAGGATTAAGGATTCAATCTTCCTCATTGTAATTTATCAAGAGAAATCAGCTATTCTAGAGGAAAAGTGCAATCCAGTTAACGTAGGAATAGAAGAAAAACCACACATAACATTCTATGCAAAGTCACTTCTCACAGAAGAACAAGAACTTCTAGTTGAATTCCTAAAAGAAAGAAAGATAAAATTTGCATGGACCTATGCTGACATACCTGGGCTTGATCCTGAGGTTGTGGTTCATCACCTAGCTGTATACCCTGAAGCAAAGCTCGTCAGAAAAAAGTTCAGAAAGATGCATCCCTAGATAACATTGTTGGTCAAAATGGAATTGTATAAGCTCCTAGATGTAGGGTTCATATGACTGATCGATTATCCAGAATGGGTCTCAAACCTTGTACCTATTTTGAAACCCACTAGGGGTATTCGTATCTTCATGGACTTTATAGATCTAAAAAAAGCATGTCCCAAGGATGACTTTCCATTATCAAACATTGATATGATTGTAGATATGACTGTAGGATGTGAGATGTTATAATTGATGGACAAATTCTTAGGCTACAACCAGATCATGATTGCAAAAGACAACCAACATAAAAAAACCTTCACTCTCCCACGGGGGATCTATTGTTGGAATATGATTCCATTCAAGTTGAAGAATGTGGGAGCAACCTATCAGAGGGCCATGACACTAATCTTTCATGACATGATCCAAAAAACTATGGAAGATTACGTGGATGATATATTGGCTAAATCCAAGAAAAAATGAGATCACATAGTAGCCTTGGGCTCCATCTTTGATAGGTTAGAGGAATACAAAGTTAGACTCAATCCAAAGAAGTGTGTCTTTTGGGTCTAGTTAGGAAATCTCCTTGGGTATATCATGTCAATGAGAGGGATTTAAATAGATCCTACTAAGGTTAAGAAAATTCTTGAAATGGAGGAACCAAAAACATTGAAAAAACTAAGGGGTCTATAAGGAAGACTCTAATCCATCCATTGATTCATAGCACAACTAGTAGACAAGGTTGTCCCCTACTCTCATCTACTCCACAAGGGGGTAGTGTACAAGTGGGATGAGAAGTGTGATCAAGCCTTCAACAAGATCAAGGAATACTTACTTGTGCCACTAGTCCTCATGCTACCAATTCCAAGCAAACCCTTGATCTTATACATATCAGCAACAATAGTAGCTCTCAGTGCTCTCTTCACACAACATGATGAAAATGGAAAAGAGAGAGATATCTATTATATTAGTAGAACCATGGTGGGCCATGAACTAAACTATACATCCATTAAGAAAGCCTATCTAGTAGTTGTATTTGTAGCATAAAATTTTAGACATTACATGCTATCCCATCAGATAAATCTCATTGCAAAGATAGACCCCCTTAAGTACTTTCTTTCCAAAGAAATGCTTACAGAGTGGGCAGCTAAGTGGGTTATGATCCTGATAAATCATGACATTGAGTATGTGGAACATAAGGCCATCACAGGACAAGAAATTGAAGATCAACTGGCAGAGGCACCAATATACTCAGAGAATCCTCTTGTCTCAAAATTACTCAATGAATCAATCTTCAACTTAAGTGTAGTGGATCACTGGAAAATGTACTTTGATGGATCCTACATACAACATGGGTCGGGAACATATATCTTCTTCATCACCCCACAAGGGGATTGCATTCCAAAATCATACAAGTTGTCATTCCCTTGCACAAATAACATAGCAAAATATGAAGCTCTTTTCATAGGGCTAAGAATAGTAGTGCAATGGTAGATCATGGCACTTGAGGTCTATAGAGATTCACAACTCATAATCAACCAGGTAAACAATGAGTATCAAACAAAGGATGAAAAGCTAACTCCATACAAAAATTGGTGGAAAGTCTTAAGGAGTCCTTCATTGAGATCACATTTGAGTAGCTACCAAGAGCAAACAACAAAGTGTCAAATGTAATGGATACAATCGGATTACTCCTAGATGTCCCATGCAATGTCTCGAAGCAAGAATTTCTTGTAGAGAAGCTTCTTGTGCCCACATTCGAGCCAAAGTCTAATATTTTGTGTGAAATCGTTGGTAGGTGATCCTTGTCACCATGATATATACACTCAAGTAAGAATAAGATTCCTCCTTTTTGACATAACCTCGAACCTCAAGAAAGCCTTTGTCAAAAATTCACCTTGTTTTGTCATCCTAGGAGATACCCTTTACCGTAGAAGCATTGAAGGAACCTTGTTACGCTCCCTAAATGCTAAGGAGGTACCAACTAACTTAATTGAGGTACATAATGACATTTGTGGTTCACATTCAAGTGGAATAACCTTGGCCAAGAAACTATTGAGGAAATGGTACTATTGGCCTACCATAGAAAGGGAAGCACATGACTATGTCAGAAGGTGTCGACAATGTCAACAACATGGGGACCTCATCCATGCACCAGCTCAAGAGCTCCACCTGATTGTTACACCTTGGCCCTTTTCATAGTGGGGGCTTGATCTCATTAGAAAAATCACTCCCACCTCATCTAGTGGACATAAGTTCATCATCACTGCCATTAAGTACTTCACAAAGTGGGTAGAAGCCATTCCCATGAAATATATCATCGAAAAGTAGATATCAAAGTTCATCATAAACTACTTAATTTTCTATTATGGTGTCCCTCAAGCCATTATCTCAGATAATGGGACACCCTTCAAGAATTAGGATGTTTGTGACTTATTCCACAAGTTCAAAATCCAACATCGCTTTTCCACCCCATACTACCCCCAAGGGAACAACCAAGCTAAGGCTACAAATAAGACCATCTTAAAGATCCTCAAGAAGACAGTCAATGAAGCTAGTTGTGATTGGCATCTCAAACTAAATCCCACCCTATAGGCCTACCGAACAAGCATCCTCACACCAACAGGTGCCACCCCCTTCTCTCTAGTCTATGGATCAGAAGCCATATTACCCATCGAGATCGAGCTCCCGTCACTAAGAATATCATTGTAGAATCTCATCGTAGATGAAGAATACTAGGTGTCAAGATTAAATGAGCTGGAATGATTGGATGAGCAACATATGGATTCCTTAAACCATTTGCAAGTGTACCAGAACTAACTCAAGCAGAGTTACAACAAGAAGATCAAGAGTCAAACATTCCAAGTCAGAGAGCTGGTGCTAAAGGAGAACTAGAAGAATGTTTCAAATCTAGATAGCAAGGGAAATTTTGAACCCAATTGGTTGGGACCTTTCATCATCACAACAAGTTACAAGTCAAGGGAATATCAACTATCAACACCCGAAAGGGGAACCTCTGCAGGAGCCCATAAATAACTCCCACCTCAAAAAGTTTTTTGCCTAATATTTCAAGGTATAAAACCAAAAAATACAAACAAATCAAAAAATATAAAAATCCAAAAAAAATAGAAAAAGGATTAAAAACAGTAAAGAAAAAAATTGTCTTATAGTGAAAACCACTTCAGTGGCACTTTGGGCAAGTACCTTGGTGAAAAATTGGCAAACAAACACCTTGTGTAAATAAGCACTTTCCATCCACCAGGATATGCATGTCTCATTCATCCATCCATCACACTTCCATCACATTCCATATCTCCATCCATCACTCATCCACATCTGCATCATAGCTTGGTCATGTATTCATGTCATGATTCCTCCTAGTACTACTCGGCCCATTCTCAAGGTTAGTTTGCCCTGCCTTTATTAGAGTAGTCTATAGCACCATGCTGGGGGGATGTTCTCAATAGATTGGATTCATGTATATTCTTGAAGTCTTCCTAAAAACATAAAATCCAAAAACATCAAAAAATCAAAAAATCAAAAAAACATTCATAAAATTAGAAAATCCAAAAACATCTAGATCATATCAAAATACCAAAATAGGCCAAAAAGTCAAAAAAATAAAAAACATAGTCATCTTGTTGAACTATAGGTCTCTAAGCTCTAAACATAGGCAAGGTTGATCTTTGATCATCCCCTGAGACACTTAGGTCAGTCCTTTAGGAGTCTGTCACAATAAACTGGCATTCCATTTGTTCATAATTGAATATGTGTCAGTTCAAAGTATGTCATCTTTGAGCTTACACATAGGTAAGGCTAATCTTTGATCAACCCCTGAGACACAAAATCTGAAAACATTCATAAAATATCAAAAATCACAAAAACATTCAAAAAACACCAAAATCCAAAAAAAATCATAAAATCTGAGAAACACCAAAAACATTAGAAAATTTGAAAATCAAAACATTTGTAAAACATCTTGAAAATACCAAAAAAACAGCCTCAAAACATTTCAAAGACACCAAAAACACCAAAAACATTCAAATATTTGAGAAAATCCATCGATCCCATCTCGCTTTCACCCACAATAAATACCACTCATAATAAACAATTGTCATTCTCAACCTTTGGTAAAACAATCAAAAACAAGCATAGTAGGTCAAAAGTGAAAACTCAAGCATCAAGGTCTCAAGTCTAGGTTGGTACGTAAACAAGTTGGTCAACTCTTTGTGTCAATAGCCTATCATCCAACTGGTCCCAAATCAATCATCTGATAACATCATGTCCTAGGATGCATCCTTCCTACAATGGACATCAACATCAGGCATCACCATAGTTTATTATTTGCTAGCGGTATTGAAGAACATTAACTTGTTTGTTTACTTTATCTCTATTTTTTGGCTTATCTTATTGTGCTCATTTAAATGACCTCTCGATGATGTCCAAATGAAGGGATTTAGATGGAAAGGAATGGTGCATTGATCAATATCTTTTTATCTATTGTGCTTGTTGGATATTCTTGTAATATAACCTTGGTCATGCATGCTTTGTTTGGGTGTAGGGATGGTGTTTTAGGTGTCTTGTTGACCACATAGGAAGGATTTACTTTCTATGTTTTGGTCTAAGATGTTTGGAATATCTAAAATGTAATTTTTGAATAAGGTTTCATATGTTAGGTGTGAATAGGAGTACTCCTATTTGATTGTCAAGTCAAAGTCCATCACACTAGGTGCAATGCCATCTTGGTTCTTTATACCTTGATGCATCATGCTTGTGTATTATCAAACATAAGGTAAATGGCCCTTTTAAAGTCTCAATCCCTAGTAAGAAAATCATCATCATCATCATCATCATCATCTTTTGACATGTTGGATTCTCTTATTTCTTCTTGCTTCTTTTCACGCTAACATGGTACCACGACAGTTAATCACAAATCATCACTAATGCATCCATCCTGCATCCAAAAAATATCAACATAATGCATATCATATCATGACATATAGGAAACATTGATCATCTCACATGCATTGCATTTCATCATTGCATAATATAGATTGGTTATTCTAAGCATCTCATGAACCATACATTTGCATTTCATTACATAAAGGAATCATCATATAGGCATTATTAACTCATATCATATACATCATCAAAAAATCCATTGCATCATCACCTATACATCATAATATCACTCATTTACATCTGTTACATGATCATATAACATCACATAACTATCATCCATTGGCATCATCATATAAGCATTATCATTAAATGCATCATCACATCACATCATGAGCATCATCATGTCATCTATAAATACATCACCATATCATACATAAGAAAGATAATGAAAAGAAAAAGATTGCATCTCATACATTTTATCATCATCCATTAGATGCATAATATAGATCTATTAGTCTAAGCATTCACATATCATAACATTTGCATACATCATCATAAAAAGTGCATAGAAAAGATACTAAAAAAGAAATGTATCCATTCATAAACATTTGCATAATCATTGCATCACATCATAACATCATACATCACATTACATCACATATAATAAAAAGAATAAATGCATCTCATAAGATAGAATTATTGCATCACATATAAATCATTGCATATAGAAAGTAAGAACATCACATCATACATCAGATTGAATCATCTCATATCATATATATCATCAAAATAAATATACAACTATCATGGTACATGGATTAGGATCAAGTGTGTATATCAATCAATACAAATACAATTGCCCATGGGGCTATCAAAAATGAGCCCGTGGATCTCAAAGGAATAGTGTCTCTGATAAAAAAGAATGAGCTAGCCCTACTAGCTGCTCCCCTTGGCACCTTACCTCTCTCTGTGACCCTTTGGAGGCCTGTATCTAGTCTGTTATTAAAAATATGGAACTCGTGCCACTTGAGGCACTGCTGGTGATAATACACCTAGTAGTACTCGGCCTCTCGTACAACCTTTTGGTATGCCTGCATGGATACTATGCTTCTAGAGGAGGATGTAGCCATACTCTCTAGTTGTTGTCGCTAGCCCATCTCCTACACTACCTATAGCTCGACAACCTGCCACTACTAGATAGCTTGATTTATCTCTACTGTTAAGGCCAAGACCTATTTTCTTGCCTAGTCTCTTTCTATTATCAACACCTGTATCTGAGCTTGTAACTATAAGATTTGACCATCCCGCAGGTTTGGCTATAGTGATGGCTGGATTGGTGGTTGGTCCTAATGACCATCCCTCAATTAGCTCCATTACCTATCCTGGTCCTACTGATCATCCTTGGGTTGATCCTGATGCCCATCTCTATGGGCATCCCTCTAGTCCCTGTGCTACTTAGGCTACTGCTTTGGTTGTCATGAAGGTGGTCCACCTCTGCCTCTACCTCCTCCTCTTCCCCCATCTTCATCTCCATCTCTATCACCATCCTTGTCTCCCTTACCTCCTCAGCCCCGCCCTCACCTTGCTGACTAGCCTCTTAGTCTCCTCCACAACAATAGTGCACTTGGAACTGTCAATCAAACCGATGAACGAAACAAATCCTTGGGTTTGTTGGTCCCTGATCATAGGGCCATGGACTAGCCACCAATTGTCTGAAAGGCTCAACTACCTCATCTATGGGAATGGTAAGACACCATGAGGTCTCCCTAGTAGTACGTGCAAAGATGGCCATGTATTGGTCATCAGGATGGTCTTGGATATCTCCAAATTTTTAGGCAATACGGTTTGGCATATATTGCTCTATCATTGTGTGCTCTCAGCCCTACATCAAATGGTCCTTCTTGGAAAAGAACAACTGTTGAACATCATCATACTAGGCCAACATCCCAAGATAAGGCCTCCAAGTGAAAACTGTCATCTCATCGATGACCCATTGCCAATGTCGAATTCCTACTGCCCCTGCGTGTGTAAAAGTAAGTGCACCCTTGTATCTCTAGATGACTAGGTCATCTGGCTCCATGTTGATGGGTGTGACTTGAGGGTGGAGCACTGTAATGTGCTTCCAAGCCCAGATGTGCAGTAATGTAACCCCTGATCTAATAGCCCAGCTATTAGAGTATGCAAACTCATGAAGATCAAGGTACATGGAGGCCAACATCACTGGCCCCCAGGAAAAGGAGCATCCACTCCTAGGCAAACACCCCATCCCAGGCTGAAGTATCGGCTAGGCCAATTTGGTTCCACGAGTCCTAAAATGATGGTAGCTACAATCAATCTAAAAGATGATACTTGACCTCTGTACTGCTTTAGCTCGATCTATCCCTCTAAAAAAATGATCTCATCTAAGCCCATAATCTCATATCTCTATCGACATCCACATCATAGATAACTATCTCTCCATGGATTGGAAATCTCAGAATGTGCCACACATCCTCTAGGGTCACTGTGGACTCGCCTGTGGGGATGTGAAACAAGGACATCTCATTGTGCCATTGCTCTTCTAGGGTTGTCATCATATCAAGGTGCATCTTGATCACTAGGGCATAAGCAATGTACCATAATCTAGTCACCCCTAGGTGCTCCTAGAGTAGCTCGTGCAAAGGGGGATCCTGGGACAATCTGCTCAAAATAGAAGATTTGTGCTCTTGTAAGTGGACTAGCTCCATGTACTCTTGCATTAGGAAAGTCACTGCATCAAGTTTTTTAAAAAATCAAGATCCTCTTTAAATTTTGCACGACCAAAATAGCAAGTGAGTTGTTGTTTGCATATGCCATTGGAAGCATAAAAGTCTCAAACTCTACCACCGTGACACAGTTTAATAGCATTCTAATTTGACCTCTGGACCTAAACTTCAAAGAGGATCACCATGGCACTATTTTCATGTGTGGCAGACTTTGTAACCTAAACCCTAATTTCTAAACTCTATCGCCATGGTACAACTCTCACTAGTGACACATTTTAAGCCTGTACAACATAGATTTAAAGTTTTCAATGACACTAAATAGTGTCACTTGACTCATTTGACCTCTAGACCCTAATTAATGCACTCAAAAATTGAAAAGCAAAGTCGAGACAAGATGACATACTGTTGGTCCTGTGCCGAGAAGCCTCTGATATAGTTGCATGTGCTCAGAAATGTGTCATGGAAGCAAGTGTTGCACCATCTCAATCAGTGCTCAGAGCTCAAAACTCATGAATCTCTAAAGGATAGATGTGCAAATGAATTGGAAGTGGCCCCTCGAGGCCTATTTAAGCTTGAAAGTTAGGGTTTTTTGACCCTGTTTAGTCATCCAACTAGGGTTTTGGATCCTCAAGCCCATTTTTTCCCAACTGAAGGCCGTTTTGCATCATTTTTTTGCATTTTTGCATGGTTTTGGTATCCTAGAGCCTTTCTGGACCCGTAAGGCACCTTTTTCCTCTTTTTTTGAGAGATCACCCAAAAATAATTTTTTTTGTTTGATCTCTCAAGGGGACAATATATTGGCATGCTTCTTCTTGCTAGGACAACATGGGGAATTTAAAAGATCATTTTTTTTCAAAGAGGGGAAAAATGTAGACACGTAAAATGTACCGAGAGATCTGACACACTTGATCCTGATTACTAACACCACTTCATCTTAAATCATCTTCTTTGCTAATCATTTAATTGAGTAATCTGTATTTGATTAAATTCATCACATTTCATCTCTTAATTAAATAAATCATTATTTATCTGATTAAGTCATCATCTCTTGTTAATTAAATAGATCATTTTATTTAATTAGTCCTTTAGTCTCTATTTAATTAAATAATTCATTTTATTTAATTGAATCTCTAAAGTCATTCTATTAAATTAAATAAATTAACATTTATTTGATTTTATCTAACATCTTCCCCTTTTAATTAAATAAATCAAAATCTTCATTTAATTAAGTCTAAATCATATTCCTCTCATTTTGATTTATTTCAATCCAAAAATCTAAATCAAAATGGTCAAATCAAATAATCTCCTTTGAATTAATCAAACCCTGATTAATCTTAATCTTAATCACTTCAATCCTCTAGATTTTGCAACTTGCTCATGAAAATCATTTCAATTGATTTATTAAATCTTCAATTACTTTAAAAAAGGCATTAATGTTGGAATATTCTCCAAAATTGAAAAATCCCTCCAAAAGGGTTTGTACATCCAACAAGGCATTTAAACCTTTGACATGTCCTTTCTCCTTGAGCCAAGTGGCATTAACCTCATTTTCTCCTCCCTCCAACATGTCATTTCATCCATTTTGAATTTCCACCTAATTGCATTTAATTGCACAATGACCAAAATGTGCTCCACCTTTGTCTAGTCACATGTTGACAAGTGGCACTTGGTCATTGGTTGGTGTTTGATCCCACATTCATCCTTTTTTCCTCATTCTTCATCCCTCTCATTTATAAATAAGAGGCTCTCATTTGGATTTTGGATCCACAACTTCATGCAAAGACATTATCTTTAGATTTTGAATTTGCTCATCCATTGTTCATCCATTTTCAAGTTTTCATAGCTAGGTTATGCAAGAATTCAACCAAGGAGCATCAAATCTTCATCAAATCATCACCAAGCTTGCAAGGAATTAGGAAATGGCCATTTTCCATATCAAAATGGCAACAATTCCCCCATGGGATTAGGAGTTTGATTATTTAAATAGGATTTAATAGCTTTCTTTATTGTGTTCTTCACTTATTTCTTGTTTATAATTTTTCTAGTCTCAACTCCTAACTTTGTTGAGTATTTCTCATATTCAAATCTCTTCCACATAACTTGCATTGAATGATCAATATTGTCAACCTATAAAAGATTCTTCAAATTTCCACATTCATTACATATATTTTTTATACACTGCACTTTCAATTCATCTAAATCTTCTAATTTTTCGCATATAAGAGACTTCACAAATTGTGTTGTACTTCTAGGGATGACTATATTTGGATTGATTACTATCATAGCTTTTCTATATGTCTATAGGTGTAGATAAAATTCAACATGATTTTGATAACAAGAAGTCTCATGTATCTCATTTATATGTACAAAACTTGTTCGTAATCTCTCAAACATCCTTTGAAAAATCTTCACATCTAAAAATTCTTGCTTGAATGCTTCAAAAATCTCACTTTGAGTTGTATCTATAAAATGTTTCAAATGTGAATTTTTTTTACCATCTGCACCTTTTATTTGTATAGTTTCAATTCTATTGGAAGAAACATGAGAGTGGTTGGTCCAATATTCAATCACCTATTCCTTTACATCTTCCAAGATTTTAACTTTTTGGGGAACCCTGGGGGAACTCTGCAAATATTTACCCAATTATTCCCAAGATTTCCATCCAATCTATTTCTCTTTCTGATATGTCTTTGAACAGTTCTCCTAGAAACATTGAGTAATTTAGAAAATACTTTAACTTGTCTTCTATGTGATAATTTATTACTAGAAATTATCGTCATCAATGCCCTACGTGCAACACTTAAATCAACAGCTCGACTCTTGTTTTCAATAGAATTCAATACTTCTTGTAGGTTTTCAACTATTGTTTTCTTTAATGATTCTAATGACTTTTTCTTATTATCAACCCCTAACAAATCCAAAATAGGGGTCATTTCTTTCCTCCTAAATAATTTTTCAAATAACTATGCTCTTCCAACTATAGACTTTTCTTCAAAAATTTCATCCCATATTCTTTTATAGTGTAATTTTACTGTGCTTTTAGATAACATATCTTCAGATGAAATATTATTGAAAATGGATTCCTCATCCATCTCTATAAGATTTTCCATACCAAGGAAAATATTTCTATGATCACCTTCAGTTTGTCTTGGTACTTGTACTCCTTGTTCATCAACAATTTCCATGGGTTCTTCAGAAGATGTTCCTTCATCCACATTTCTATTATCTCTTTTTTGACCATACAACCTTGTTCTTGTATTTTTATTCCCCATCTCAAATTTCTCAGGTTTGAATTCACCTGCATACAAAAATAACATGCATTCAAAATTTTTGATTTTTGTATTGGATAAAATGTCCCCTAATATCACAGAGGTATGACTATTTTTTACTGTGAAAATAAGATGCAAACCCATCATTATGTATGTGGAAACTATTGTTTGAAATCTTCTCCTCAATAAGAAAGCCTAATTTGATAAAATTGGATGATCCTAGTTGATAGGATATTTTGGCCTTATCATTCATCATGCTCGACTCTTCTTGATCATTCAGGATATCAATTTGATCCATGGCAGCTTTTGTATCTTCTTCTTTAACTTGATCTATAATAGCTTCTTTATATTCTTCTTTGATGTTATTCATGTGATTTGTTTGATTATGTGTGTCCAAAGGAGGAAAGTGTCTCATTTTGGGAAATGGTTAGCAAGACCTTGGTCTAATCAAAATTACTAGGGGGTAGGGATGGTTATAGGTGATTTGTTTTTGAGGATTTGGATTGTTAGGGGGTGGGGAAAGTAGTGTCTTATTAGGGGGTTGGGATGTGTTTTGTGGGGTGATATAATTGGCATGAATATATGAGGTGGGGTGAGATTTTGTGGTTATAGTTGGGTTGGTGGTGGAATATGTGATGCTAGCATTGGGGGGAATAGTGACCCTTAGGTATGATGAGAGTGGGGGTAGGTTATTTAAGGGTTTTGTTATGTTTTTGTAAAGAGGGACATTGGTATTTATGATGAGAGGTGTTGTGCTACTTGAGGAAAGTGGTGGGTTGGAATTGGATGAGATTGTGTTTATGGAAGAGGTTGTGTTTGTTAATGGGGGACATTAGGTTAATTTATGTAAGTGGAAGAGGGGATATTGGAAATAAGTTGAGGTCCCACAAGATGATTGGAATGCAAGGAGAGAATTCTTTAAGAGATTAAAGATGTGGACCTTGGACTAGATTGTGGATTCTAGGATGACCTTAGGATTGATTTTTTGATGATGTGATTAAGGATGTTTTGTTGGGATTGATGGGATGATTGGTTCAATTGATGGTACAGACAAACAAGGCTTATGATCAAAAGGTGTAATCTAGATCCTTACGATGGATGATTTAGCATTTCCTTACTTAGGATAGGCAAGTTCCTAAGCAAGGGTAGATGAAAGATTATTTTAAAAAAATTAGCAAAAAGGTAGCCACTCCTTAAGCTAAATTATCAAAGATGCAACTTAAGATAGAAAAGTTCTTAAAATACCCTAAGATTAGGAAGGGTGATGAGGGATATAGATTGTTTCCTAGTGAAAAAATTGGTTTGCAAAGTGGTGACATGATAAATGTTGATTTTTGGGATAGATCTTAAGGTTGATTTTGGATGATAATGATGAAGAAAATAATGATGTGGGGGAGAGGAAATGATATCAAGCCAAGGTGTGAAGATAATAGGTGATTATAAGGTGATAATAAGGGAAAATTCAGATGGTGGGGGAGGGTGAGGAATAGGTTTTTTAGGTGTGAAGATGGGGTAATTGGTGATCAAGAGACAACATAGTTATATATTATGCCAGACTAAACTAGGGAGCCCTAGGGGGTCAAAGTTTTTGATGTTTTCAAAGGGTATAGCCAAATCCTCAACCCTTTGGTTGATTCATATTCATGGGTTTTACACAAAAAGACACTTCAAGCACTTGATTACAAGTCCTAAGCTCAAGTAGGTGTATAGATTAATGTGGGCTCACCACACAAGCAATCTTGGGTTAATACTCCTTCATACTTGGGTGGTTCTTTGGGGTACCCTTTCTCACAAAGGTGGATAGCTAGAGATCCAGTGGCATAGGGTCGTCAATGGATGCCATGGGCTCACCTTCTCTCTCTCCTTGGGAACTATCAAAGTTTACCACAAGGATTTCTATCTCAACCTAAGGGAGTACATGGTGAGTAACTTCAGGGTACGATCTGCATCCCTTGCACCACACTAACCTATGTTTGATGGCTTTCTAAGTTTACAATGTTTTTCTAGGGAGTCATCGATATACACAAGGTACGTGAGGC
The DNA here is from genome assembly GCA_007258455.2 of Sequoia sempervirens. NCBI lineage: Eukaryota > Viridiplantae > Streptophyta > Pinopsida > Cupressales > Cupressaceae > Sequoia > Sequoia sempervirens. The sequence continues at coordinate 576,158,105 of VDFB02271358.1, forward strand.
CTAGATCGTGAACACTAGTCTATCACAAGGGATCATGAGCTTCAACGAGGTATTGAGAGCTTGGACCAACCCTTCACTCCTAGCTTGGAATCATGCTAGGCAATCAAAGTTCCACCAATTATGACACAACTAGATTGGGGTACAAATTTATTTCTCCCCCCTTTATATACCCCACTAGTACATGTGGTTGGAATTGTCCCCTAGGGTAATGAAATCCCTAGGCAGGTCCTCTAAAAGGAAAGGCATACTAGGTGTTTTTGATCCCCAAGATCATATGAAGTGTGATGAGATTGCATACACACAAGCTAGTGACCTTATGTTTACCTAAAACATTGATCTAAACATAATGAAGAGATGTAAATATTTATAATCCCCAAATCACACTAGGTGTGAGGGGTGAGCATACGTCTATTACATCCTTTTAGGCATAAAAAAAATTCATTTACCCTCTAATCTAACTTTAGTGCCTAAATTAGTGGAAAAGTAAAAAGTCTTTGGCTAAACGTCCTGCAAAACCACATATTAGTAGTTTTTCAATATTAGTCTTTGACAATCAACAACTACACCACTTGTTAGTCCAAGCATTAGTTCAAAATATTCATAGTAAAACACAATGAAAATATAAGCATGAACATAAAATACTCTAGCAACGAACATATAAGAATCAAAACAAAAAATAAATTAAAGAAAATTACCAAATATTTTGTTTTAGATGCTTGGTTTTCCTATTCAACTAGATAGCTTGTGAAAAATGCAAATAATTAGAAAAATATCAATTGTTCAATATTAAATGCTTAGTGATTTAAGAGCAAAAAATAAATAATAAAAGTTTTTTTTTTAAAGGAAATAGTTACTTCACTAAAAAGTGGAGAAAAAATGGAAAAAACCTAAAAAATAGACTAATAAAAGTTGAATTAAATAGTTATTTCAATAAAAACTAGATGAAAAATGAGAGAAATCTAAAAGAAATTCAAAAAATTAGAAAGTTGACCATTTTATGTTTCAATAGAAATTAAATGAAAATGGAAAGAAATTTGATGAAAATGGAAAAATCAAAAAAACAAATTCGCAAAAATCATTGTTTCAGCCGAATATGATTTAGTTGAACACTATTCGGCTGAATATATCCACATGGTAGGTGACATGGCAGAAAAGTCACCATTTTCTCAAATTTCTAGAAATTTTCAACTTCTGGTGAATATTTCTTCAATCAAAATTATTTTAAAATAAAAATAAAAAACCCTTTTGTAGATCTCACAGTGTTGAATCCAAAAATATATATATTTGTATTTTGATTAGTTTTAAGTATATAAATATTTTAAAATGTTGCAAGTAGGTTGTTCAAATTCAAAAAGAGGCTCAGTTGAAATTAAATAAAAAATAGTAAATCGTCATAAAACAAATTAGAAAATATATGATGCACTAGAGGAGAGAATCATCTTCAAAAGGGTATATTTTGTTTTTTGAAAATGAAAAAATAAAAAAATATTGATGACGTCAACTGAAAACTATCAAATTTGGGTTAGTTTGACTTTAAAATGTTATTATGAAAAAAATATACATCAAAATTTCATTTTTTTCCATGCCCTAGATATTGAAGTCAACTATCTGAGAAAAAAAATCAAGAAAAAATGAATTTTTTTTCTATTTGTTTCTTGACATCAACTGAATGTCACTTTTTCTTCAAATTTTCAGCATAACGAAATCTGCTTTTAAATTGATAAAAAAATATCAAATTTTTTAAAAAACAAATTGAAAATTTATAGGAATAAACTTCAACAAAAGTTCTACATTTTATTAGTTTACATCATTTTGAAATTCAAAATATAAATACCACTTTTATGCAGTTGAAGTTGAGAATTTTTTTTCATGTTGTCCGATTCCTTTATAAAGTGTGACACAGGTTTGTACTTTTACCCCGTAGATAGTTATATTTGCTCATTGCAAAAGTTGAGGGAAAGCAAAAGAAAAAACCCCATACAATCCATTGAAGAAGAACAACTAGCCTTTTGAAAGGCATCAATTGTCATTGCAGCAACACCAAAATCTCTCGTCCACATCAATCAAAGAATATTCTCAACATCAACACCCAAAACAAAAAGTTACATGTTTGCTATAGAGAGCTTTCCCACCATTGTGGTAGTGGTGTCATCAAAAACAAAAATAGAACCAGGGTGCTACTCTAATTCTTTAGAATCAGAGTAAGCATGCTCGCTCCATGTTCTTGCTGAAACTGGAGAAGTGACTACTTCTCCATCATCAAAATACTCCCAACATGCTCGTGTGAGAAGGTAACCACCGTACTTTGGGTTAGTATCTCCTTCATCACTCAAAGGACTAGTCAAATCCTCAATGGTAGAGTTATGCCTCCCCATATAAGAAGCATAAGCCTTGTGGTACTTATTCTTCCTCTTCCCACAAGACTTAGCCAATTTCCCACCAGGCTCACACTAGTCATGACCAACAACCCTACTCCTCAGCTTGTAATTACTCTTAATACCACCCTTCTTGGAATTCTTACAAGTTTTCTTTCTCTCCTTTGGTGTTGCAGAAGCTCTTAGCGTGCCTTGTTTAATTTCAAGAGAATCATCCTAAAGTTCAATCATAGTAAGCCTCTTAGACCTCCTGACTAGTTGGAAAAACTCACTTGGCTTACTCATTCTCATAGGGAACATGACAATAACATATGAATCCCCAAGTATAGAGAGACTTTACAAATTTGCAGGGCAAAGACACATCACAACTACGTATAAATCCTATCAGCCAACATCAATTTTTTAAATAATCAACCCCCACAAACCCCACGTAACTAAAACCTATAGAGCCCACAATAATTTTCTGAGACAAGTCAATTGACACTCAATTGACATATAAAAACCATGGATACCAACTTACCTAGGAGAAACTATCCTCACCACCTTTGTAACTTCATGCCATCTTCGGCTCAGACCCAAGCTTAATTTCTCAGCTTCTAATTATATTTGTGAAGAAAAATATGGTTGTCAACTCTCATTATATCGAACAATTTGAGTGTGTGGACCATTATGCTCGGGGAAGGCTTGCCCGAGTGAGCTGGCAATCAACCGCTTGATTTTGAATCTCAACTATTGATCATATGTCGATATGGATAAATAGATAATTAAAATCAAGGTAATTGATTATGAAGAAGCCGACTGCATGCACTTGTTTCCTTTTTCTAATTAGAAAATCCCATGTGGATATGCATCCACTTTGTCTTATACACAAACATCCACTTAGCATTAAAGAAAGCTTGTGTAAATTTTTCCTGCTCACTTGTGAGAATTAACACACTTGTACATTTTATCAATAGGACGACATGGAGCAGTTAGGATTTGATCTCAATCCACTAATCCATACCAGCCCTAGTATAAAGCACTTGTTCGCTTTTACAAATTTTTGACATAAATGATGGCCGAGATAACAAAAAATACCCATCATATCTTAAACACATGTAGAAGAAATCAATTCTTATCTTGCACCATTTAGCCTTCATGTCCTCTCAACAAATTTTATTAATATTTTTCCTTTACCAATGTCCCTCTGGTCCCTTAGACTACTCCACATGACAACTTCTTTCTCCCCCACTGAGAAATAAGAAGCATGAGTGGGTCCCACACGAGATGGCGAGGAGCGATCAGGATTGACCCATGTCACCCACCATTAGCCATCGATCCCTGTCCGATAAAATATTCACTACCTTCCAAAATAAATGGGTCCCCCCACAAAGGGACAAATGCTTACAACCCACTACCCTGTGACATTATTTTAAAACAAAATAAAATCAGACGGGGTGGCAGGGAATGGTCCTAATGAAGCCACATCATTAAACAACCACTGTTGATCACACCAATTCATCACCCGCTATCCTTTCAAAAGTCTTGGGCCCACTAGTGAAGAGGGAAGATAGAACTTGCCTATCAACCCATTGGAATATTTAAATGAAAAATAAAGTAGAGTGGGGGCATGGGGAACGACTATGATCTACTTGCAGTGATTGAATGGTCATCATAAAACCATAAATCTGCACATGCCAAATGTTAATTCATTGAAGAGGGACACTACTAGGCTTATGGTAGATGGGGACATAACAATTAAGGTTAAAACCTTAGGAAACCACATGGACAATAATAAAACCCAAACCTAGACCAAAACAAAATATTTTGAAGAACATCAACCCCTATTAATATAAGGCAATACTTTTACTGTGATGGACAATAGTTGGGATCATTAAGACTAAGGGGCCAGTAATAGAATAAACTTGATGACATAAGGTATGTCTTAAAAGATTGGGAACCTGTGACTAAAGGTCAACAATGAATTAAAATGATTTCCAAAGGCATGAGACTTATGGATTTTTGAGAGAGGGATTTTAGCAACACAAACCCTAAAGCAATGACACTGGATGAAACCTTGAGCACAGGGACATGGGATTAACCAAATTCTACAAGATTTTGAGATGGAACACAAAGCATTTTTAGGGGTTCCAGTAGAGTCCTACAAAGGAGGCACCACAGGTGCTCAATCCTAAGTGAGGCTAGATGTGAAAGGCTCCATAAAGTCTGATTAATCATTTTAGGTGCTCGATCCTACAAGGAAAGCTCGGCGAGGTGCTCGATCCTCCAAGATTGATTGAAAAAGTAGCTTCACAAGTGCTTGGTCCTACAAAGAAGCATGTTAATCCACAAAAAAACCATGTTAGGTAGGAAAAAGTCACACATATAGATAGATAGTCGTATCTCAGAACAAGAAATTGAAGGAGAATATTTCAAAGGTGTCCCTCGGGAACCCTTCAAAAATGCTATCACTCAAGGGATGCTCTGTTTGAAAATAATAATAAAATCACAAATGATTCTAGCATCAAGGAATCTTTTTGAAATATTCTCTTTCGTCAAGGAATCTGAAAAAAAGAAGGGCCTTTGCAAAGGTGAGCTTTCCAATAAGTTTTGTTATGAATTTGATTTTGAAAGAAAGTATTGCTAAGGGGATCCTTATTAAAGGATGTGATTTTTGAAAAAAGTAGATATTTCTAGCAAGGGATTTGTTTCCCATGAAATACACCTTATTGAAAATAAGATAAGTAGGAGCTCCCCTTAGGAGGGTGTGTTGAATCAAAGGAGCACGTGGCATCCTAAGGAAAGGAAGGAAAGATGCAGAGATGTTGTGGCTCATGGTACATGATGAGATGTAGATGTGGAAATGTTGTTGAAAATGTGAGGGACAACACATAGGAACCACAACATCAATAAGCAAGGAAAGAACAAAGAATGATAAATAAAGAAAGACAAACAAATATGAAGAAATCAAGACACAAGGGGGATCTAATAATTCAGGGTCAAAGCTGCTCATAGATATAGATAGATAGATATAATATACATATGAACTTTCATCAATCCCCAAATGTATCAAAATATGAAGAAGAGCACATGAAGACAAAAAATCAAAAAAATGGGTTATCATGGAAGATAGGCCTAAATTCCCCCAAAAATTTGCATCCTCCTCAATTATTGAAAATCAAGATACAACATATAGAAGAATGATGCAACAAATAGAGAAATTTTATGACACATTTTCACTCCTGTATCCAAGCACCTACGAGGGTGACAAGGGTCCTCTAGGAACACATAAAAAAAATCATGGGGGAAACACAAAACACACAAATCTAATCGACAGATAAAGAAGAGGTACTCTTCTAGTCCTCATCAACAAAGAGGTCATCGTTTTCCTAATCTAGATCATTATATCAAGAGGGAAAATGAGCTTACAAGGGTGGGATAGAAAGGGGAGAACCCTCTGACTCTCCTATGACAAGAGCTAAGGAATAATTCCCCTCAAGGTCTCCTTCACTCAACTCCTATAAGGTAAAAATCATTGATCTTGTAAAGATCATTGAAAGAGTTGGGACATCATCTACCAAGTTAAACATGTGCTTGAAAGGAGTGCCATGTGTTAACTGAGTGGGATATGAAGGAGGCATATGAGATCCACCATAAATCTCATCAAAAGAGACTGTAACAACCTCAGTAGACATTGAGGTTGCCTTCGTCACCAAGATAGTGCAAGCCAAAGCAAAACCCTCTCCCAAAGAAGGAAATCCATTCTTTTGACCTCCATTAGAAGCATGGTTTTCCCCTAACTTATGCTTCATTTGGGATGTAGAATCCCCATAGAGGAAGAAAAAGGTGAGGAGGAAGAAAACAAGGCCCTAGTGGACACCACCATGGTGTTCAACATGTCCACAGGATGATAAAATAGAGGGATGTCCAAAAGGGACATTAGAAGAGGAGGCTCCATTGAGGGAGTGATGGACACTTACACCCTTTTGGGGTGAGGGCCATTAGCATTCATGAGAGGACCTAGAAGCAAGATCAAGGAAACATGAACTAAAGTAGAAGAAACAAAAGAGGGAGGCACAATAGGAGATGCCGAAATAGAAGTTGTTGGCTTCTCTTCTGCCTTTTGCAAGGTAGCTTTCTTAGCAACCAAAGCCTTCCTCCAGTGCTTACACTCACACACAAGCTAATTTATTTGGCTCTGGGAACTAGAACTCACTAATTGAGAAGGAGAAAGAGGCTCCTATTTTTCCATAGGCATGTCCTCTATAATAATTATTAGTGGAAGGGAAGCCTCTTGGATGGGAGTAGGAGAAGGAAGCAAAGGAGTGAAAACTACAATAGGTGGGGAAGTATACTTAGGTTCCTTGGTGGCAAGCCCCTTTCCATTCACCACCTAAGGGTCAGGAGTAGTATGAGGCTATAAAGGCCAAGATGAAGGGGAAAATCCATGAGAACCCTTCCCTTTACCATATACAATGAGCCTCAACATTGTGGGTAAGATGGGAAGCTCAAACACTTGACGCTTGGCCTTCCACCAAGTGGGCACCATTAAAATCCCCATGTGAATCATAGGAGTAGATGCCAAAGGTGCCATAGTGAGGCAAGAGGAAAAAGTGGATAAGGAGGAACAGGTAGCCTATTTTTGCATGGTCATAGAGCCTTTAACTGAAATGGTGTAACGAGAGATAGGGTAGGTCACCTTCAACACTATGCCCCCATTCTTGTATTCAACATAGGTTTGATACAACAAGTCTATCCTTGGAGGAAGTAGACCAAAAGGGGTAGGCCAGAAATGATCTAAAGAGTGCCCCATGTGAAACTAGAGGTTTATATCCAGTGTTGTGCACAATGTGCATAGAGCCCTCGTGAGAAAAATTCAAACATTTATGAACTACCAAAGCGACTGTGTTCATGGAAACTAGCCATGGGATTGCTAGTTTCACTTTGAACAATTCCAACTCTGAGATGATATCGAAAGGACCATTTATAGTTTTGGGTCCTACCAGAACTAAGAGTGTGATGGAGCCAATTGGAGGGACTAAGAATTTGTCATGCGTATGTATTATGCTCTTTGATTCATCATACCCATCCTTATGTAAGAAACTTATCAATAGGATCTCCTCTGTTATAACATTCACACAACATGTAGGATCAACCAGACACTAGTCATGATGTTCCTGTTGATGTGAGTAGGAATATCCATAGGAGAAGGCTCTCTATTCTTGTTCATTAGCAGATCCTATGATGTAAAGGTTATAGCAAGTGATATATTTGTAGGCTATGCAAAAGGAATGGGAAGATTCATAAAAGAGGCCATGTTTACATACTCCAAAAAGGACTTCCTGAAGATAACCCAAAGGTTCAACAATCAAGCAATGACCTATCTAGATTTTGCTTCACAATGCTTAGGAATCCTTCTGACTACACTTGCTAGGGGTCATAGGTCAGGTTGCAAGGCTATGCACCCTTCAACACACACACCTACAACACACCTAGAACACGAGAGAAGATTCCTTCAACACAATGAAATGGAACTAAGATAGTTCACATCAAGTTCACCAAAATTTAGAGGGAGGTTAGTTTCCTAGGGACTCCAAGTCATGGGAGAGTCTAGAATAGAAGGTTTCCATGATCTACCTCAAGCTAGATGAATGATTTGGAAAGGTTTAAGGTTTCAAGGGATGAAAAGGAAGGACAAATGGTCTATTGATTTCCCTCTACTAACTCAAATGTTTCAAGGGATTAGGAGAGTTGGTTTTCAAGGTTTTGACTATAACTCAAGTAACCCACTACCAAAGGACTACAACATGGATCATGGACTCCAACATAGTGTGATGGGGTCTCAAGGACATGTTGGAATTTGTATGAATAGAGAGTGTAAAGAAATTACAAAACACCAAAAAACCTACTAACTGCTTGATTAACAGAGTTTTAGGCTACAATAGAGATAGAAAACACAGAAACAACATAAATAACAAGAAGAATATTTTAACAATACTAGACTAAAATTTGATGAGAGAAAGGTGGTAGAAATGAACTTTCAAACGCACAAGTTGAGGCCTTCAAGAGCTTCACTTGAAAAACAACCTACACACACAAGAACAAGAAAATTTTGGGGCTATGTTTAGAGGACTGCCTTAGTTATTCCCTCACTTTGGTGTTTCCACCTCCAAGGACAACCAAATAGCCATGATTGTATGGAAAGATGATAAAGAAAGTGTAGAAATGAAAATACCAAGCAATACTCAAATAATAATATGCTACTATGCAAGTAGATTATGCCAAAGTAGATGTAAATGGATGGATATCACCTTCTTAACCATGTGCTCTCAAGGAAAATGGAAGAAGATGTGAGATCACAAGCTTCCCAAAGCCAAATCAACGGCAACAATGAAGAGGAGCCAACAAAGAAACAACTTTCAACTACAACGAAGGTGGTGAAATGTGAAGGAGCTGAAAGTTAGTGTGTTTTATCAAGAATTTATCAAGCAATGTGTAGAATATTGAAGAAGATATATTGAATGAAGGAATTGGAAATTTGAATGAAATGAGGAAAAAAACCTATTTGAAGTTGGTCAAAAGAGTAGAAAATGTTACACTTCACATCCAATGATGGAGTGTAATGCCTTTGTGGATTCACAAGGCAAGAATCATGTAAGGAAAAAAGCACACCAAGCGGATGTCTACTCATTGCGCTAGCATCCCCAACATAAATTCCCCCACTGAAACACAAATAAACTACCAAGTGGATGAGAAATGGAAGCAGATGTGGAAAATACATTATCGACATTGCATTTTTCTTAGGTAAGGGGTGTGTAAATTGGGAATTTCCAAGGGGTGCAAATTCATGCCATTACACATAATAACAAAACAACCCATAATCAAAAACCATCCATGAGTATCACACAATAATAAGCATTAGTCACATAAATCCATAACATTGGAAGGTAGGTCTCACAATGTGTTTGGATAGAGGCCAACTCATGTGGTTTCAATGTGTTATATGTATGTTGGTAATTTGACCTTAACACCCATAGAACCTAGTGCATAGGTTCATGGATGAATTTATGTGACATATATAGGCCAACTTAACTAGTATTAGTGAACCCTAGTGATTTTTGTATTATTTTACTTGGCTATAAGATGACTTCACATGTTAGAATTAAGTTTGATATGGGTGCAAATAGTGAATTTTCACTCATGCCATAAAATAATGGATGTGGTACTATCTATCATATCTTAAGGATTAACTAGACATCACTAGTAGCATTGAGGTAAAGGATGAAAAGGGATATCAATGATATTATGAAAACATAGTTTAGCTAGCTATCATTGTTATTGTGTAGGTGATGGATGCTAGGATATAACCATCATATCTTAGGGTCTAGCTAGTTGTCACTAGTAACATGGACATGATTGATGCCAAGAGATGCCCATTATATAATAGGGCTTATCTAGATCTCACCATTACCATGTAGGTGATAGATGTTAGGAGCTAACCCATACCACATTGGATTGAATTTCACCATTATAATGGAGGTGGTAGATGTTAGGATCCACCAACTTGAAAGTTCATTTGGTGATTGGAATCTTATTGATGGCCTTATTGATGTGTGTTGATATGCTTACATATAATCCATTGATGATAAAAACTAGTATGAGATACATTCCCATCATCACAATTGGTATAATAAACTAGGAGAAAGGTTGGGAGCCATAATGTAGTATGGGATGCACCTAAATGATAAGTATTAGTAAACTAGGTCATGAGAATATGCATGAAATAACATCATATTCACTTCATATTTTTAATTGGTCACTATGTATGTGTGAATTAATTATTTTTTATTTATGTAAAAATGTCCTTGCTATTGTGAATATTTTATAATTATTCCATTGAGAGTGATGATACCAAGTAGTATAGTATTCTTGCTTGTTATGATAGGTAATGGGAGATTGGAAAAATCTATGGGACACATAGTGCAAAATAGAATGCACCAATATTCCTTTCTGGGATGGGATACACTTACAATCTTATGTGGTAGTGAACTAAGAGAATTAAAATATGCTTCTAGTATGGTTGCAACTACTTCCTTTTTGCTAGCTACTCATTATGTGTATTTATGAGGTTGTTGAGTTATTCACATTGTGTTGGTTGTATTTTTTGGGAGCAACCAGGTTGGTCTCCTATTCTACCTATGGAGTAGCCAACTCCAATCAAGGGTAGCTCAGAGGACCTGGACCAACTGACAAGATCAAAAGATCTTCGACACTTTAGGCTCTATAGAACTAGGGCAGGTATACCCACACAATGCCTCAAATAAGACCAGACATTGCTTTTTATAGCAGATAGCTCCTGATGTCAAGCATTGAGGATCTCAAATAGGGCTATATTCTCAGTAGCTCAATACTTGAAGCAACCAGGAGGCAAGACATAAACTAAACAAAAGATATTCAATGATTTAAAAATTTTTTCTAAGGGGAACAAGTTGCAGGACAGACCAGTGCCTAATTTTGGGCCACAGAGTCAAACACAACAAAGGGAAATCATCTGTAAATAGACCTCAACCAATGGATCCTATTTTGTTGATGCCTTACATCAACTATCAGTTCCTTACACTGACAATCCAGCTCCTGTAGCAACTAGAATCTTCTTACCAAATCCTACCTGCAAACAAGTAATCACTGTTATCTATTCAAAGGATTTAACTGCTTCCTTGAAGCAGACCTATCAACAAACAACACAATCTCATGAAGTATGAAAAGATGAAAAAAGACACCTTATGCATTCATTCAAATGATTAAAAGCACACAAATAAGGAGACAGTCTAATAACATGCATGAGAGACAAGCATCTTCATGTTTTCATTGCTCAAACTGATTGTATTTACAGACAAATTTGAAATTACAGCTTACAGAATCCACATTGACTCAAGACTAAACGCTAGCCTATCCTAGACTGATCCAAAAACTCAAAAAATGGAACTAAACCAAAAGAGCCAAACCCAAGGGACTGAACCCCTACATCTGGCCATGAAATTCTCCTTTATAGGAACAGGAGAAGCAACAAGCAACCGACCAGATGAGATTAAATGTCATCAGCCAAAATGACCCATCAGCACAGCCTGCAGGCCATGTCACCAGCCTCACCAGCTTCACTGGATTTTGTTAAATGCTTTGTGCAAGTAAATCCATGAGAAATCATGATGCAGATTTGATCAGGTCAAATCAGGTAAGACAGACATGGGCAGCCATGGCAACCAAAACAAATCTATCAGTCAGCATTAAATCTACCATGGAAACCACACGCTCATACTCAAGCCATACCATCCTTGTCCTAGAGCTGCATCGCCATGAATGATGGTTCGGTGGAGCCAGCCACATTCCACCTATCGCCAAGAATGCCCTGGGCTTCTGGTCTTTGTGTGCAAATAGAAACCCTAGCCATGTGCATGTTTGAATCTCCACCATCAATCACCTAAGATTGGATGGATGTCGTTTAAATATCATTGGACCGTTGAAGCAAGCCACCACCAAATTGCATTCCTCATAGGACATAATGTCCCTGCAGCTTGCATCGGCGCAGCGAGCAAGATCCGTTGATCTCATCACTCAGCACCTGACAGCGGTTGACCTCAGTAGACATCTAAGTGATATACCTAGCGCTCAGTCTACAAGTTAAACACTGGGCCCCTTTACCATCTGCATGCACATTGATGGCCTTTAAGTTGCTCGAGGGGGACGAGGGCAGAGAAGTCACGAAGAGATGGCCAGGTCGGCCAGACATCATATAGACATTCCGTGTCTCGCCGAAAGCTCACATTTCATTCCTATTGCCAAGAGGAAACACCTTCGGGGAGACATCACATAGACATTCCTGTGTTTTTCTGAAACATCCCGAGCTCACAATAGATCGCCAAGATGCTAATGATCTCACACTGACTGAAACCTTTTCCTTTTGTGCATTGCTATAACACCAAGATATCGGGAAGACCTCCTACCGCACACCATGTCTTTCCAAAAGTCTTCATTCACCTGTGTCGCTGAGACATCTCAAAGCCTATGCTGAAAAAGACCTTTTATGTTCCATCGGCGAGACCAAAGGTCACTCACTGAAACCTCTCGCCGAAAACCCCAGCTCTTATCGAAGAGATTACCCTTTACGTTTTCGATCGGTGTAACAAATCATATTCACCAAGACAAGGGAATATCCCTCACTGAAGCAATCCCTTCACTTTGTTCACAGTTGCTATAGCCACCTACCATTGGTGAGACATCATAGAGATTTCACCAAGCTTCATCGAAGACACCATTTCAAGTCGCTGTGACACGTAACTTCTCCCGCCGATGAATTCACTTGCCAAATGTATGTCGCCGTAGCACACAATCCTCGGTGAGAGGTTATGTAGACATTACATTGTTATACCGATAAGACCTTTATAAACTTGTTTGCTGAGAGAAATTAGGACTTTCACCAAAAGCCACATATTGAACTGCTATTGGCAAGACCCGACCCCATCGCCATGACCACACATTGAAATAAAAGTTTCACTGAAGCATTAAATCCTCCATCACTGGTCAGCGTAACAAGATGACATCGCTGAGACCTTTCAACAAAAGGGTTAACTCATGCCGAAGACTTCCATATGCTCATGTCGGTGAGACCAAGAGGAGTTCACCGAGAGATCACCCTGAACGGATGCCAACATACTGAAGGGAAAAGTCAGTCGGTGAGACACAAAGGGGTCGGGGAGACATCTCCCTGATGCAGCCAACACCAGCCGAGAAAAGAAGACCTCAGGGAGATAGATAAGAGTCACCAAGATGCCACCCTGAGAGCCAAAAGTCACACCGAAGGCAAGGCAGAGCTGGTGAAAATGGTAGCTAGGGGCAGGTAACGAATGGAAAATGGGCTCGGGGGAACCATAAGTGAAGAGCGAACTGGGCAGACAGGTCACCAAAGAGAAAGAACAAGCGGCCAAAAAAGAAAAGAACCCCGTAGACCTGAAAGGAGAAAATGAAACCCTATCCAGGGTTTCAACCCAAGAAGGAAACAAGAAGGCAAGACAAAGGAACCAGAGGGAGAAACACCCACGAGAAGAAAATTCAAACATTTTGAGCTCAACCCTTGTGGGAGCCCACTTAACCCACATGTAAAATGAAGGAAAAACTCCTAGCCAAGGACATAACAGGAAAATCAAAGGCACTCAACCAGAGAATGAAAGGCAACCAAAATAGGCACTAACATAGGCTCTAGTTGGGGATGTATGCCCTTGGTGGGCATAGCAAGAATTCAGATCACTGGGAGAGCAGACCAGAACAAAAGGAAACCAAAAACAACGAGAAGCTAACCAGACAGGGTTAGCAGACACAGCAAAACAAAACCGACTAGAAAAGCAAAAACCTAACCTAATGTTCATGGAAAAAGAAATGCTTCAGATAAAGCACCACTTCAAGAATTGTCCATGAACAGGAAATTCAAGAGTCACATTGTTGATTCTTTATTTCATTTGATGACACTAGGCCACCAAATGAAAATGTGAAGCCACAGTTTTCCTCTGTCAAACACAATTCTGCTAAATGAGCTAACATTCCCTAACTTGTGCTTGCCTCTACAAAATTGCAACAATATAAATGAATGCATCTCTACAAACACAAGTATCTGATTGCCTCTTTGCAAGTGAAAACTTGTTCTCTGTTTAGTCTTATCTTCAACTGGCAACCAGATCTAATAAACTTCATCATTACCACCTTCTTGATTCCTTGATTCTGTATCATTTGGTAATACATGTGAATACTGATCAAGACCACATAAGAACACAGTCTGATCACAATTAGCTACCTAACAAAACATGTTAGTACCTCTTAACAGGCTGTCATATTCATCATTATAAACATGTGACAAAAAGCTGTCATATTCATTATTTACATTACCCTAAAGCTGAAAACAACTAGCTCCAATGCTCTGCATACTGTCACATTCTATGAAAACTTCATCAAGTGTATACAAAGGGATACACTCACCATTCAACACATCTTGCAACTGCTCTATATCATTTTCAGTAGGAGGAGGCACATCATTAGTGCAATGATGGTTTAAACTACTACTCCCACTTCCTTTTTTCACTTGGCTCTGTTCTTCATCATGTTGGCAATGAGAGTCATCAAAGGACTCTAACTCATCCTCATGGGCTATCCAACTGTCATCATCATCCCAATCTTGCTCATCATTGAGCAACTCTGGTCCAAAAGAAAAATCTGATTTTAGACTAAAATCAGTGTCATCGTGATCTATAAGATCACCATTAGAAGGGGCATCAAAATCACTTGCATCATACCTTGCATCCTATAGGTCCTCATTGTCAAGACCGATATGAGTTTCCCACAACAACCTAGAGTTGTTATGTGCAAACCTTTGATATTCGGTGGCTAACAAATCTGATATTTGTTCACAACTTAGTAGGTCAATGTTCTGTCCTACCCTCTCAACCACTTCTTCCTCTTCTTGACCTCCACTAGGACTGGATGCAATACCAAGTAGCAAATCAGGATATCGTAAGGTATCTTCAAAAATATTACCTTCATGAGAGTGAAACTCCACATCCTCATAGTCAAATCTGATATCCTCTAGAGCACTCCCTGCATCAACAACTTCATTTGTCTTCTCATGAAGACTAGTGTCAAGACTACACTCATTTGTGCACTTGAAATGTTTAACTGTCTCATCACATTGCCGATTACACCTCCCTTCTTCAAAGAGCCAGTCCAACTGATGTTCCTCTCTAGGTTCTTGGCTTGGGAGACTCAACCTCTGATCTCCTTGGGGCACCACTTTTGCAAGTTGTTCAAACACAACTTCTTCATCATTTGATGAAGCATCATCAAAGGTATCAAGGAACAAAGTCCTGAACTGATACCATGAACCAATGGAGTGCACTGGTAAGCAAGTAAACCAATCATCAACCACACCTTCTAAAGTCCTTATAAATAATTTCATGACAATATCCTCCTTTTCAACCTGACAGTCTCCAATGAAATCAATAAAAAACTACATCTATCTTGATGCTGATTCCTCAACACCACCTTTAAATTTGGGTAAATATTTATTGATTCCCCTAGGGGCAGCATGTGGGTAACCCTGGATTCTATCAAAATCCAAAGGGCTATATCTTTCACTATCATACGCCCTCTTATGAAGACAAGACTGTGCCTTAAGCATGGAATCATAGCTTGTAGAGGGAGAATCAGGACAACAATGCATTTTGTAAATGAAACCTATCCCTCTACAACTATCCAGTTGCAACATTCAAACCTCCCTTGATGTTAGTGCTTGATCTCACCAAATAAGGGAATAATTTTTTTTTCAAATGTTCAAAAGCATGAAGAATACCAGAGAATGTTGCAGCCATGGAACTATTCTTCAAATATTCAGCAGGTTCACCTTAACAGAGTCACCACCTCTTTGTAGAGGTTTGAACTTCAAATGGTATGAAGCTCACTTACATGTAAATCTTTCTCTGAGTTCCATCTGACAGAGCACCATAGATCTTGTAGCTTTCAGGTTCACTACAACAAAACTCTCACTAGGCCAACAATCCTTCATACTTTGAACAACACCAACATGGCAAACAAATATGACTCTTTGATATGGCACTTATAACCGAATTTCTGAGTAAGTCCCCAACAGAGTCGCCAATCTGTTGGTTGTATTTTTTGGGAGCAACCAAGTTGGTCTCCTATTCTACCTATGGAGTAGCCAACTCCAATCAAGGGCAGCTCAGAGGACCTAGACCAACTGACAAGATAAAAAGATCTTCTGCACTTTAGGCTCTACAGAACCAGGGTAGGTATACCCACACAATGCCTCAAATAAGACCAGACATTGCTTTTTATAGTAGATAGCTCCTGATGTCAAGTGTTGAGGACCTCAAATAGGGCTATATTCTTAGTAGCTTAGTACTTGAAGCAACCAGGAGGTAGGACATAAACTAAACAAAAGATATTTAATGATTTACAAATTATTTCTGAGGGGAACAGGCTGCAAGATAGACCAGTGCCTAATTTTGGGCCACAGAGTCAAACACAACAAAGGGAAATCATTTGCAAGTAGACCTCAACTAGTGGATCCTATTTTGTTGATGCCTTACATCAACTATCAGTGCCTTACATTGACAATCCAGCTCCTTTAGCAACCAGACTCTTCTTACCAAATCCTACCTACAAACAAGTAATCACTGCTATCTATTCAAAGGATTTAACTGCTTCCTTGAAGCAGACCTATCAACAAACAACACAGTCTCATGAAGTATGAGAAGATGAACAAAGAAACCTTATGCATTCATTCAAATGATTAAAAGCACACAAATAAGGAGACAGTCTGATAACATGCATGAGAGACAAGCGTCTTCATGTTTTCATTTCTCAAACTGATTGTATTTATAGACAAATTTGAAATTACAACTTAAAAACTCCACATTGACTCAAGACTAAATGCTAGCCTACCCTAGACTGATCCACAAACTCAGAAAATGGAACTGAACCAAAGGAGCCAAACCCAAGGGACTGAACCCCTACATCTAGCCATGAAATTCTCCTTTATAGGAACAGGAGAAGCAACAAGCAACCGGCTAGATGAGATTACATGTCATCAGCCAAAATGACCCATTAGCATAGCCTACAGGCCATGTCACCAGCCTCACTAGCTTCACTGGATTTTGTTAAATGCTCTATGTAGGTAAATCCATGAGAAATCACGATGCCGACTCGATCAGGTCAAATCAGGCAAGACAGACATAGGTGACCATGGCAACCAGAACAAATCTGTCAGTCAGCATTAAATCCACCATGGAAACCGTGCACTCATACTCGAGCCATACCGTCCTTGTCCTAGAGCAGCATCACCATGAATGCTGGTTCGGCAGAGCCAGCCACATTCCACCTGTCGCCAAGAATGCCCCGGGCTTCTGGTCTTCATGCTTAAATAGAAACCCTAGCCATGTGTATGTTTGAATCTTTGCTGTCAATCAACTAAGATCAGACGGCTGTCATTTAAATATCATTAGACCGTTGAAGCAGGCCACCACTAGATTGCATTCCTCATAGGACATAATGTCCCTATAGCTTACACTGGTGTAGCGAGCGAGATCCGTTGATCTCATCGCTCGGCACCCGACAGCTATTGACCTCAGTAGACATCTGTGTGATATACCCGACACTCAGTCTTCAAGTTAAACATTGGGCCCCTTTACCATTGAAGTTAAAACATCGCCATTCATCTGACGCACGTGCACATTGATGGCCTTTAAGTTGCTCGGGGGGGCGAGGGCGGAGAAGTCATAGAGAGATGACCAGGTTGGCCAAACATCATATAGACATTCCATGTCTCGCCGAAAGCTCACATTTCATTCCTATTGCCAAGACAAAACACCTTCGGTGAGACATCACATAGACATTCCTGTGTTTTTCCAGAACATCCCGAGCTCACAATAGATTTCCAAGACACTAATGATCTCACACCGACTGAAACCTTTTCCTTTTGTGTATCGCTATAACACCAAGATATCAGGAAGACCTCTTGCTGCACACCATGTCTTTCTGAGAGTCTTCATTCACCTATGTCATTGAGACATCTCAAAGCCTATGCTGATGAAGACCTTTATGTTCCATCGGCAAGACTGAAGGTCACTCGCTGAAACATCTCGCTGAAAACCCCAGCTCTTACCGAAGAGATTACCCTTTATGTTTTCGGTCAGTGTAACAAATCGTATTCGCCAAGACAAGGGCATATCCCTCACTGAAGCAATCCCTTCACTTTGTTCACAATCGCTATAGCCACCTACCATCGGTGAGACATCATAGAGATTTCACCAAGTTTCATTGAAGACACCATTTCAAGTCCCTGTGACACGTAACTTCTCCTGTCGACGAATTCACTTGCCAAATGTATGTCACCGTAGCATGCAATCCTTGGTGAGAGGTTATGTAGACATTACATTGTTATACCGAGAAGACCTTTATACACCTGTTCACCGAGAGAAATTAGGACTTTCACTGAAAGCCACATATTGAACTGCTATCGGCAAGACCTCACCCCATCGCCATGACCACACACCGAAATAAAAGTTTCACCAAAGCATTAAATCCTCCATCATCGTTCAACGTAACAAGATGACATCGTCAAGACCTTTCAACAAAAGGTATAACTCATGCCAAAGACTTCCATATGCTCATGTTGGTGAGACCAAGAGGAGTTCATCGAGAGATCACCTCGAATGGACGCCAACATACCAAAGGGAAAAGTCAGTCGGTGAGACACAAAGGGGTCGGGGAGACATCTCCCTGATGCAACCAACACCAGCCGAGAAAAGAAGACCTTGGGGAGACAGATAAGAGTCGCCGAGATGTCACCTCGAGAGCCAAAAGTCACACCGAAGGCAAGGCAGAACCAGTGAAAACGGTAGCCAGGGGCAGGTAACAAATGGAAAATGGGGCTCGGGGGAACTATAAGTGAAGAGCGAACTGGGCGGATAGGTCACCGAAGAGAAAGAACAAGTGGCCAAAAAAGAAAAGAACCCCATAGACCCAAGAGGAGAAAATGAAACCCTAGCTAGGGTTTCAACCCAAGAAGGAAACAAGAAGGAAAGACTAAAGAACCAGAGGGAGAAACACCCACCAGAAGAAAATTCAAACATGTTGAGCTCAACCCTTGTGGGAGCCCACTTAACCCACGTGTAAAATGAAGGAAAAACTCCCAGCCAAGGAAATAATAGGAAAATCAAAGGCACTCAACCAGAGAATGAAAGGCAACCAAAATAGGCACTAACACATTGTATATAGGTTTTAGGTGCTTGATCTAGTAATACTATATATTATGTAGATGCAAATATTCACTCTATATATCTATGAGCTAGTAAGCTAGTCACTATATGAACCTATGATTCAGTATGAGATAATCATGTTGAGTATAGGTGGAATATTATTAGGCTAACCCTATTGTATAATTATGAAGTGTATAAGAGATAATTACCTATGCGTGTCTGACACAAGTAGGAGCTAGCCACATTGTGTATAGATGATATATTCTTGATCCAATCATGGAGAGAACATGTGATATTGGAATGATATGGTCCTTGTATGGTTTGGTGTACATTCATACACAAACATTGGTATTAAACCTACACTCAATTAGAATTTGTTTGATATAATTATATTATAATTAGATTAAATTGAAATAATAAGCACAATGAATAGTTGTGGTTAAAAGTGAGGTCAAATATCTCATCCTAGATGTGTGAATGTAATTTCTCTATTACTAGTGTATGAATTATGAAGCCCCTAATTCGAAAAAAGTGATACATAGGAAAAAATTTATGAAAGAACCCTTGAGGTTTAGATCTATGGATAAACCTAAACTTAGGAAATTACCATATTCTAGTGTAATTATATAATTGGTAGCATATATTTGTCACCATTATTGTGGTTGGAAATGTTATGAAGTAGGAACTTCTAAATTAGAGTAAAATTTATGGTTGATTTAGTTAGTACTTGTGAAAAAATAGCAATAACCAAGAGATAATCATTAAAATTTTACAAATTTACTAATTAAAATATGTGGTTAAGTTTATTTATGATATTTCATTATTTTATTTTACAAATTTGATGTCTTCTAAATTTGTGGGTTTTTATATGTTTAAATGGATTCATATTTTCATGAATGGTTTTTTATGTTGATCAAAATTTATATTTTTGTAGATATATGAAGAGATTTTGTTTAGGGTTTTCTAGAAGGATATAATTACAAATTTTCATACATGGTTCATGCATTGTAATGCACACATATTCTTTTTCTTGAGATATCTATTTTGGGAATTATATTTTGTGTTTGTTGTTATGAGAGCTTATTGGTGTTTAACTTCATTGTTTTTATTATTAAATATTATTGTGAATGATTGTATGTATATTAAGTGTGAGAGCCTTATGCATGAAGTTATGAATGATATTTAGATTATGTTGTGTATTTTGAGATCCATATTCTATTCTTCCTATGACTAGATCATCATGATGTGTTATTTTATTGTTATCCATATAGACACGTAGTATTTACCTTTATAGATTTGCATGTGATTATAGTAAGGGTTGACATTATCATTGTGTTGATATTCTAGATGATTGTTGATGGTTGTGTTTGTTGGAAGAATGAAGAAGAATGGATATCTCTATAGTTTTGTGTTGTCATTGATGTTGCCATGTTATATGGGTTGTGATTGCGAGTCTAAATTAGTGCTTGATCCAATATTTTGGTCTGGTATTTGAACTAGTATACAAGCTACACCCTTCGTTACTTTAGTCCGCAATACTTCACGGTTGATAGTTGTTGCTTGCAGTTTTCAGAAACAATTTATGGGTGTTGAAAGCATGTATTTTCAGAATCTCTCATGCTCCAGTGCTAGTATGACGTATCAACATTATTTTGTTGATTACGTTTTGCAACTAAGTCTATTTCTTTCTAAATTCATGAATAAGTTGTGATATGGTGAATCAATTTTTTTGTTATGTGGATATATGTGCAACCTATCTTAGGTCTATTCCGACATGATAAAGTATGCTACGCATTTTGATTTATTGGTTGGAAATATTTTGCAATTACTTGAAGCCGATAGTTGGTATTTTTGGTAAACAAGGAAATGCATCTAATTAGGTTGACCTAATTGATGCTTACAGATGGATCGAGTATATATATTAGACAGGTTTGAAGATTGAGAGATGAAGAAGTAGTAGTGATTATGAAGTTGTGAATGCAAAAAATGCAAAGATTATGAAGTGCATTAAGTCTATTTATTAAACATCATTGGAATTGTATCAACACTTGTTAGGTGCACTCTTTTCATTCATTTTGGCTATGAAGCTAATTTTTGTTTTGTAATATTTTGTAGGAAGTGAGCCTCCTTGTGTAAGTAGTGAGATTTTGTATCCAGATAGTGAGTCCTATTTAGGGTAGTGAGCCTTATATATTCAGTTTTGGAATTACTTTATATTGTGAGTTAATCCCCACCATGGTTTTTCCCTCATTAGGTTTTTGCACATAAAATCGGGTGTTCTTTGTGTTGATTTTGGTTTTTGTTATCTACATTTCATGTTCATAATTAATAATAGAATAGTGTGTTTGTGAAATTGATAAGTGTTGAAGCTTTGAGTTTAATTTTGGTGATAACTGATTCACCCCTCTCTCAGTTGTCCTGTGCCTTTTAACAATTGGTATCAGAGCTTTGGTTCCTTAGTGTAGAGCTTAACTGCTTAAGGAAGATCCTGAAGGTTGATCAAATAGATGATAAAGAAGAACTCTGGTCTAAACTTGAAGATCTTGATAAGGAAAAAAATGAAAACAAGGACTTGAAATAAAATATAGATGAGGCTAATGAATGTGTCTGGAAACTGAAAGACCAATTGAAGAAATTCAAGAAAAGACGTAGAGAAGTAAGTGAGCAGTAGAAACAAGAGATCATCAAACTGAAAGTGCTGATAGAATAAAAGAAAAGAATTGAAGAATGTATGAATATAATGGTGTAGAAAAAATCTAATGAATGCTCTAAAATTGAACAGGTGGCAATAAATTTGAGAGTAGAACTAGAGAAGGAAAAACTTTGTGAGAACAATTTTAGATCCAGTTTTGACAAGCTTGAAGAACTGCTTGTAGGAAAAAAACCAAGTAAAGAAAAAGGTGGTGTGGGAAATGAAATAGGTGAAAGTTCAAAGGACAATCAAAACACTCAAGATAAAGGGAAGTAGAAAATAAATTCAAGAAATTTTGCAAAGAGACTTCCTGTGAGATACCCTAATGCACAAAGGTATCCATCTTTCAATGGTATTTTCTTTTTCTATAATGAATATGGTCACAAGGAAATAGAATGTAGGAGTAGGATGAATCAGTTTCCTAGTTATTTCTCTGGACAATGTTTTTGGTGCAAGAAAGTTGGATATAAAGCTATTGAATGTAGATCTCAGGTGAGAATGATCAGTCGAGTAATGACGAATAGGTTTAATGGAGGTAAAATGAATAAATATTTTAATGGCTATTGCTATACCTACAACAAATTTGGACACAAAGAAAATAAATGTAGATCAAGAAGTAATGAAGGTCAGACTAATCGGAAAAGTGTTGTCTGCTATAATTGTCACAAACTTGTACATATCTCAAAGGTTTACAAAAGTAAAAAGGGAAAGCAGTCTGCTCTGGTAGAGAAAATTGACAAAGAAGATATGAAGCAAGAAATGAATAAGATATGGAGGAAGAAAGAAGAAGAAGAACCTGAAACTACTAATATGTTTGTGCCCTCATCCGGTATAGACAATTCCTTTGAGAATTAGACCTAGCATGGACTTAGGGGGAGCATTATTAGAAAAATATAAAAACCCCTAGATGAATGGCATGTCAGAGGTTGGCATGAGGATGTAATGTGAAGAATGAATAAATAGAGGTTTTGGAAAAGAAACCAGAAGAAAATATGTTAGCATGCTAATTTGTGGATCGAATTAGGGTTTTATGTGTTGAGAAGAATGGTTTTAGTAGCTTTTTGATGTCTATCACATTTAATGAAAATTAGGGAAAATCGATGGTGTATAAGGTAAAATTTGTAAGTATTTTTTATCACTTGATCACTTGAAGAGTTTGAAAGGAATCTTGGAGTGATCTCGAAGCAATCTGAAGCAAGTCTGAAGAAATTATTATGGATGCTCAGGAATTATTTCTTAGTTGACAAAGGGGAAGAAGGGAAAAGGAAGAAGTTTTGACTGAACAATAATGAATTCAAGAAAGATAAGTATGAAAATGGATAGAGGATCAAGTGGCATCATTCCACTGAAGTTGAAAGGAGTTGAATTGAAAGAATTTGATCATTGAAAGATAAAGGAAATGGAAATAGGGCTGAAAAAAATGAGTTATAGAGCATAAAAAACCTAGGTATGGATTTATGGAGAGAATTTCCTTGGTTTGTAGATAAAGAATTCATCTTGTTATTGTTAAGTCAATTCAAGAATGGCAGTAGTATGCTGGAAAAACCCTACCTGATCATGAAGGATGCAATCAAAGTGATTATTGCTTTATGCAGTGTTGGGCATCTCCTTGGGAAGAAAATCATGAAATACAAAGATGTGGAGGAACTTACTAGCATATATAAATACCCTCAAGCTCTATTGATAAACACTCTTGTAGATTCCATTGTAAGGTATGTTGCATACGACATTTCTTATAAAATATATTTCAGAAATCATGAAGGTTCAACTTCAGTTATTGTTGTATATCTTGCACACATGATGGTTAAGAAAAACAAGCAGTTTGATCTATGTAGCCTATTACTTGAAAACCTAACCAAGAATTCCAGAATGTCATTGGTTGAGTGTTATCCTTTTTGGTTTGGATCTTTGTTCATGTGCTTGACTTTTTACTTTTTGAACTCGCTACTAGGAAGAGAAAATGTTGAGTTAGAATTTGGTATTCCTATTGGAAAACAAGTTTATAGATACTTGGAATTGTTGGCAAACAATATAAGTGTTTACAGAACATATTTCACATCCTTAAAGACAAATATGTGCTTTGATATGTTAGCACCTAGTCAGTTTGAAGTGGGTTCATCCCCCGGTAAGAAAGAGTTGGAAGTTATCATTAGTAAGTCCCCTCTGGAACTTAAAAAGAGGAAAACTATTATAACACATGTCTCAAAAGAAAAGAAGAATGAAGAATTTTTTTTTGGATCTGACTCCTTTGATCTAGAGGATATACAGATGCTACTAGACAAGAGTGAAATGAAGAAGATTGGTGAAATGTGGAATGCATGCTCTCCAATTGAGAAACTTAAAATTAATGATGTGTTGGTTGATTATTTGCTAAATAAGGGTATTTTAGTTTAAAATGTGTCAGATTATTTGCTATATGATCTAGTAGATATTATTGAATAGAGAAAATTGTTGGAGTAACTTGAAGGTCATAAGTTCAAAGCTATGCTTGAAAGAAGATGTAACAAAGAAAAACAAGTGTTATCTAAACACATGAATGAGACAAAATAATGCATCAAAGAAATATCTAACATCTATAGGTATTGTCTTTAGTGGCCAAAAATTGTTGAAAATTTTAGAAGCAAAATTGAAGCCATTGAATCTGAGATTAATAATATTGGAAAAAATTTTGATTTCTTCAAAGATAGGGATGGAAAAAAGAGAATAAGAGTTGGTGAATTGTAGGTGGAGTTGTTGACTACTCAGAGGCAAAGAGAAGATATGGTTAAAAACTTCTGGTTGGTTAAGGAAGTTGCTGAGGTACGGTTAGATCATCTCTTTGAAATTCTCTTTGATGCAAAAAATTGTGAACGACTGTTTGTCTTCTAATCATATATCATCCTTTATGTAGTTATCTTTATTGGAAGGTACGAGTGCAAGAATGAATTTGGCTATGCTTGCTTGGAAAAGGATTCTTTTGATCATAAGAGAGAGGTACAAGAAAATATTTCATTTAAAAAGTGTCATTCTTATTTGAATGTTTGAAATGGGAAGCTATAATTTATGTGTATATACAAGGTCATCATATATATACATTTATACCTACCTTTTGGTTGCCCTTTTCCATTGATGTCAAAGGGGGAGAGATTCATGTGAGTGGAGAGAGTTATGTGAAGAACATCTACAGTGATAAGAGGAGAGAATGTTGTGTTTTGTAAATTTTGGCACATGTTGCCATCAATGACAAAGGGGGAGACTGTTGGAAGAATGAAGAAGAATGGTTATCTTTATAGTTTTTTGTTGTCATTGATGTCGCCATGTTATATGGGTTGTGATTGTAAGTCTAAATTAGTGCTTGATCCGGTATTTTGGTCTGGTATCTAAACCGGTATACAAGCTACACCCTTTGGTACTTTGGTCTGCAATCCTCCATGGTTGATAGCTACTTCTTATGGTTTTTGGAAATAGTTTATGGATGTTGAAAGAATGTATGCTCAAAATCTCTTGTGCTCTGGTGCTCGTACAATGTATTGACATTATTTTGTTGATTACTTTTTGCAATTAAGTCTATTTTTGGTTGACTTCATGAATAAGTTGTGATATGGTGAATCAATTTTTTTGTTATGTGGATATATGTACGATCTATCTTAAGTCTATTCCAACATGATAAAGTATGCTATATGTTTTGATTTATTGGTTGGAAATATTTTGCAATTACTTGAAGCTAATAGTTGGTATTTTTGGTAAGTAAGGAAATGCATCTAATTAGGGTGACCTAATTGATGCTTACAGATGGATCAAGTATATAGATTGGAAAAGTTTGAAATTGAGAGATGAAGAAGATGAAGAAGCAGTAGTGATTATGATGCTATGAATGCGAAGATGATGAAGTGCATTAAGTCTATTTTTTGAGCATCACTGAAACTATATTAGCACTTGTTAGGTGCACTCTTTTCAGTTCATTTTGGTTGTGAAGCCAATTTTTGTTTTGTAATCTTTTGTAGGTAGTGAGCCTCCTTATGTAAGTAGTGAGATTTTGTATCTAGATAGTGAGTCCTATTTAGGGCAGTGACCCCTTGGAAATGAACCTTATATATATGGTTTTGGAATTAATTTATATTGTGAGTTAATCCTCATCATGGTTTTTCCCTCATTGGGTTTTCTACATAAAATTTGGTGTTCTTTGTGTTGATTTTGCTTTCTATTATCTGCATTTCATGTTCATACTTAATAAAAAAATAGTGTGGTTGTGCAATTGATAAGCATTAAAGCTTTGAGTTTAATTTTGGTGACAACTGATTCACCCCCCCTCTCAGTTGTCTTGCACCTTTTAATAGTATTTCCATAATTATATATTATATGTGATATTGTGCCTCATTACTTGTTTGTGAATCAATTTTTCTATTATATATATTGAGAAAGTATTATTGGTATGTGTGTTGAGTATGTATGCACATAGTTATTTATCTACTTAAATATGTAGGCATGAGTTATTCCCCAATAATGGTTACTTTGGAGATGTCACATTGGGCCTTGGGAAATATTTCATTGCATTATTTTAAATTTCTTTAATTTATTTTTTTGCAAGCAAGGAAGGACCTTAATAATTTTCAATATTCATGAAATTCATTTGGGGAAATAAGGAAATATAAAATTTTGAATAAAATAGATAGAAAATAAGGAAATTAGAAATGAAAGCATAAAGGAAAATAACTTAGCCTATTCTTCTCATTCTTGCATTTTGAATAAAACTAGATCTCACATCCTCTCCTTTTGAAATTTTAATATTGGTGGATTTTTCTTGCCTTGGATTGTATGAGCTTGGAGATTGTATTGGACTATGAGGATTAAGAGGTATTTCCTTGTGTGTGTGTGTGATTCTACTTCATCAAATTGTGTGAAATTGAAGAAATGAAGAGTTTTGTGAGATTGGAAATCGAGTTAAATATCTTCCTCTTCCTTGATTATTGAATTATTTTTAAGTTTGAATGACATGCTTCCCTTAAGGCAGCATATGGATTCATTTATAAATTTATTTATAAAAGATAAAGTAAATTTAAATTATTTTTATAAATTTATGAAAATGTCAATTTTGTGCCCTCACTATGGATCTTTTTGTCAAAATCCTCAAAATGTGATGTTTATTTCATGGTGTAGTTATTTTCCACCTTATAATAAAAAGGGTGTGTTTTGGTTTTTGAAAATTTTAGCAACAAAAGGGTAGAAAATCAAGATTTCATTGGTGGAGTCTTGATGAAATTATATGGCTTTCTTGTTGAGATTATGGATGCATAGGGTCCCTAAAGCTGCAGTCTTCAATGGAGGACCTTTGCCAAGAAAGATAATCAACCACCCAAAAAGTGTTGCAACTAGACATGCATAATGGAGATTCTATATTGATATGATTGATTGATATATTACAAATGAACAAGTTGCGTGATTATATAGGCAAGAATGATAACCTAAGATGCATGAGATGTTACCATGTGTTTTGATCTAACAACATGTGACTATTACCTAATTTTCACCCATGGGCTCAATCGGATAAGACAAATCATGTGACAGAGGTTCGAGAAGGCCAAATGGAGAATTCAAATAGGGGAAAAAGTCATGAACCTAATGCTTGGTCACAAGGAGCTCAGTTGGAAATCATGCCTTAATCAATTTGACATATTTGTCCTTTAAGGAGAAAGTTGGCAAGACCCTCCAGAAGTCTTGCCAACTAGCAGTGGTTTCCTCAAGTTTGAATGCTTCATATTAGGGACCCTATTGGCATGAAAATATCTGGGTCTCCCTGACCCATAGTGCATTTTGTGCCATATTTGTCTGTGTTGCCTATCAGCAGGACTTCGGGGATGTCACGACGAATAGAATTCATCTACAGAAACCTCGGCAAGACATCGGTCATCGTCTTGGCGATAAAAGAATATGCTTTTCGTCAGAGGTTTTCTTTTTAGGGTATAGTCTCGGTGACTTCTCAAGGTCTCGCCGAAAGAAGGCTGCATCGCTAAAGCAAGCGAGCTTCACTGAAGGGTCTCGCTGAAGTCAAAGGGTCTCTCCGACTCTAAGGCTCTCGGCATAGGAGATGGAATTATACAAGATATCTTGGCGAAGGAAGGAGGTCTTAGCAATAGAAGCAGGAATCGGTATGACCGGTGGACTTCACCAAGATGTCTTCCCGACCATGGGTGTCTTGCCGAAACAAAAGGGAGCTCACCGAAAGCCAAAGCGTTCGGCAGAATGTCTCAGTGACCCAGAGGGGTCTCGTTGACTAAGGAAGCCTCGGTATAACATTCCAAGTCAGAGAAAGGTTTCCCCAACTTGATGTTGTCTTGCCGACAAGTGAGCAGCTCAGCGGCATGAAAAGACCTCGGTGTGAGGTCTGGGAAAAGTTAGGATGTCTCACCAAAGGAAAGCAGCATCATTAAACAAAAGAGAGCTCGACAGGAGGTCTCTTCGACAAAGAGAGGTTACATCGACATGCCTAGCGCCTTTGGTGTAACACGAGAAGCTCGCTAAGATGTCATGCTGATACAAGAAAGTCTTGGTGACATAGGAATATTCATCGGCAAAGGTCTCACTGACCAGTAGAGCCTCCCAAAACAAAAGGAGTTCACCAAAAGGAAAGGAATTCTACATGATGTCTCAGAGAACGAAGGGAGTCTTGCCGACAACAAATGAACTGAGCTTGCCAAGAGATTGTGCTTTCACCAAAAGGTCCTAGCGACTTTTGAAGTCTTACCGAAGTGGATTGACTTTGGTATAACATTGTGTTTTCACGCTGAGGTCTCACCAAGTTGGTGATGTCTCCTTGACTGAAGAGAAAGTAGCTCATTGCCGAGAGATAAGGAGCCTGGCAAGAGGTTTGGCCGATAGGAGCATGTCTCATCGACATCAAAGGATCTTGCCAAGTGTCTCCCTGACCAGGGGGTCTTGATGACTAAAGTGAACAAGTGGGGGTCCTACCAAGGAAACACCCAGTCTTGCTAGGAGTTGGGGCTTTTGCCATGGGGTCCTGGCGACTATCCAAGGTCCTGCAAAAGTGGAGTGGCTTCGGCATAATCTCATGAATTCGATATGAAGTCTCCCCAACCCGAGATAGTCTCATCGACTCTGAGCTTAGCAATAGATAATGAGGCTTTGGTATGGCATCTCACCGATGCATAAATGTCTTACCGAATGGGATCTTGGAGCCCGAGTCAAAAGTGATGGTTTTTCTAGGAGGTCTCAGTGATAGGAAAAAGAACTCATTGAAAGATAAGGCATTCGGCGTGTGGTCCTAGTGACCAAGTATGTGACTCATAGAAATAAATGTGAGGCTTGAGGTGACTTATGGAGCTAGCTGAAAGGTCTCATCAACCTGGTATCTCTTGCCGACATCCAGTGTGTTCGCCGCAACAAGAAGGTTTGCTAAGATGTCTCCCTGAATGTATGATCTCTCACCGATAGTGATGGAATTGCCCAATAAAGTGGCATCATTATAACTTAGTGGTGCTTGCTATGACTTCTCCCCGATGCCATTTGAATTGCTGATGTTTTGGCAATATCAACATGACTCCTAAGTTCACCAAGACTCTCATCGACTGTCGCATATTGTGCTGATAGTTTTAGAGGGCATAATAGCATTGGTGAGACACTTTTGGTGTCTCACCGAGATGTGATTTTAATCAAGGGGGCTTTTGACCATCCATAGATCTACGTGGAATATGCTCGACAACCCAAGAGGAGATAAGGCAAGCTGTGGCAGTCTGATCAGAATGAAGAATGTCAATGGGATGAATGCATCATGTATCTATTGTGAGCTTAGGGCACTCAAAGCATTCAACCGAAGTGGTTTGAACGGGACATGATGCCAAGATCATAATGAATGTGGTAGCTGCGAAATATCTATGGAAGGCTTCTCTAGGGTGACTCTTGGCTGTCATGGACACATAGGGTCCTGCATTTAATTCATTCAAAAAGATCTGAGGGGAGATCTTTTCTAAGGACTGATATTTTGTAAGCCCTAACAGGGCAACATAGTCTGATATATAAGGCATTTTTTCCTTTTTTGTAAATAGTTCAAACTATGCATCCAGAAGAGCCAGTGGTTTTATCTATCCTTTCTCAGATGATGTATACTTTGTAACCCAACTAAAATATAGAATGCAAAATAGAGTTCACCTTGAAAACAAGTACTAATGCTCTTACCACTCTCATTTCTGTATGTTAGCTTATGTATGTATTTCTTTAACAGTGTTTCCTAAATCTATATTCATACCACAAAGCTATGAAGTTTGTTCCTTCCTTCTTGAGATATGTATGTAGATCAAACCTGTCAAGAGTGATGCATAAGTCTAATGGGGTTATGTTGAGTAAGTAAAATAGCTGCAGTCTAGTTTCCCCAGTGTGTTTGCATCTTGTTCTCATTTACTGATTTCTTATCAACTCGGTGTATCACCATAGGAATAGTTCAGTATAGTTTCATTTTGTATGCACTTCTTCTCCCTTTACCTTGCAAAGATCATCCCCTAGGTGATACCCAAAGGAAGCCATCCTTCTCCAGAGGTTCATTTCAACTTTAGGTGACCCACAACCTTGAAATGATCCCATGTTTCACTAGAAAGCTTAGTTCTTACAACTTCATATAGGGTGCATTTCTAGGTGACAACAGTTTCTGGCACACCCGGTGGGACTTCAACTAAATTAAACTATTGGTTTAGTATGTAGCCAACGAATTCCAAGATTTATAGAAGTCATTTGGCATAGTTGGGGATTCCATAAAGAGGAAAGAACTTCAGAATCAACGCCTTCTTCAGTTTATGAGAAGAATTGAGACAAGAAGTAGCTTAGGTCCTTTCCAGTATTGGCAGCTATCACCACCAAGAAGACAAGGAAGAACAATAGAAAGGGGAGGAGCAACAGTTATCTATCTAGAAGAGCTCAGTCTACCCCTCCATCCATGGGATCTCACCTTGCTGCACTAGTAATTCCACCTTAGCCACCCCCAATGGCTGCTCCATGGAATCAACCCTTTGTTACTTTTGATGGAGGGAGCCCATTGAATTTGGCATAGCACAATGACATTCCAATGGCAGCCCTGAAGAGTCTACCAACTTTCACTGGGGAAGATCAAACTACCCCAATTGAACACATGCGAGATGTGGCTTTACTATGTGGAGTCTACCATATAACCCAAGAAGATGTTGCAGTAAGATTACTAGTTGCTTCACTAAAGGGAAGAGTTGTGCAATGGTATAGGAGCCTACCAGTTAGTTCAATTGCAACATGGGATGAATTTGGAGACAAGTTGCATAAACAATTTCAAGACAGGTCTGACAACTTGTCTCTGTTAGAACAATTGACTACAATTAAGAGGGATCCACAAGAGCAGATGAATGACTTCAACTTCAGATTTCAGAGAACTTAGGATAGAATCCTTGCAATGGTGAGGCCACCTCCAAAATACACATTTTTATACTTTCTAAGGGCTCTGAATAGCGATATAGCTGTCATGATATAGTCAATGGGAGGAGTGTCTTTGCCAGATGCTTTCGAAATAGCAATCAGATCCGAGAATAGCTTAATACAAGTTGGTAAACTCGCTCCTAGGCCTCCAATGCCTATATTTCTAGAAATTAATGCAAACATCCCTTTGCAAATACCTCCTTTCACACCTTTACCAATTGTACCAATGCTGCCAACTGCTATTCCAGCCATTGATAAACAAGAAAGTATTGCTTCAAGCTCATCACAAGAGTTACAAGAGATCAAAATTGTTTTATAGACTTTTGGTAACAAGTTGGTGAACTTAGAAAGACAACAGTCCTATTCTAGGCCTTATCAGTAGCAGAATTAGACCTCGAGTCATCCTTTTCAAGGTCAACCACAACAATTCTAGGGGAATAGACAACAGTACCAAGGTAATTACCAGGACTCAAGATAGAATGTGAACACAAGGCCTTTTCAGGCCTATAATCCAACTCTAATTAGTGCTGTCAAAGAGCTCATTCCTGTTCAAAACAATCTGGCTACTGATTATGAGTGGTGTTATCCATGTAATCAGCCACATAATCAAACTACATGCTCTAATGGTGTCATCAATCAAGCTCTTATGGTGCAAAATGTTGTAGGTGCACAAGATTTTCCTGAGGGGTATCCACAGCAGCAGGATCAACCTGGAGATGATTCAACTCTCATGAATTGGTAGGGAGAAAAATTTTGTGGAGTGAACCAAGATGACACATATGTTACTACTAATACTAGAGCCAAGAAGAGGGCTTTTGAGATTGAACAAGCAACAAATAAGAATAAGGGAGTTGTTGGTCCATCAAATCAGCAAGTACTATGCACTTTGCAGCAAGGTTATGGCACTATTAGGGAGTAGCCTTTACATGCCTCATCCGCAAGTCAAGTGCAACCTGACCATGCTGTTGTAAAGACGCAGCCAAAGGTAAATATATCTGCACCTTTCAACATTGTTGAAAGTATGAAAAAAATGAATGTTTCAATTTCAATGTGGGATTCTTTAGCAATCCCTGGTCAAATAAATTTGTTACAGTTAGCCTTATCAAATCCAATTAGTTTGAGTCCTCCAAATGAAGTCTCTTTAGGCCAAAAAAAGTCAGTTTTAACCAATGCACCTTTGGATAGTACCATAAAGAAAAGTAATGGTGTCAAGCCCCCTCCTTTCTATGTTTCATTAATAGTGGGGAATAAATTAGTACATAATTGCATGGTTGATAGTGGGGCTAGTAGTTCGGTGATGCCAAAAAATATTGTAGACCAGCTAGGTTTACAATACCAACCATTAGAAAAGGGAGTACTTCAATTGGATGGGACAACAGTAAAAACTTTAGGTGTTATCAAAAACCTGAATCTCACACTACATGCTTGTCCCAATTTTTCAATTCCACAAGATGTGTTTGTTATAGACTTGCCTCCATTTTTTGCTCTATGCCTATCTAGAGACTTCACAGCTAAAATTGGAGGGTATTTGTCTTCAGATTGGTCCCATATGCTTTTTAGGACCAGATATGGTACTAAGGTTACTATAACTTCTAAGTCCCTTGCCAAGGATCACATCGAACCTTATGTGCCATCTGCTATAAATGTTAACTCTATTGTTTTAGAGGATACTGAACTTGTTGTAGCACAAGAATTACAAGCTAAGAGTGTACCTGAGGTACTCCTGAATGAATGGGCAGTTGAGAACATAGTTGATAATCTGAACGAGCTTATTCAGGATGTTGGCTTGGGCAATTATGTATTGCATGAAGCAGGGACAAAAATGCCAAACCTTGAAAGAATTGCAGAAAGTCAGTTTGAGCAGTAGAATGAATTGTGGGAGATGTATTTTGATGGGTCTAGAAGCAAAAATGGAGCTGGAGGAGGTGCAATGCTTGTATCTCCATAGGGTGATAAGTATTATGCTACTTTTTGTTTTGCTTTTTCGTGCTCCAACAACATGACTGAGTATGAGGGCCTTGTTCAAGGTCTTGAATGAGCAAGGAAGAGAAGAATAACCCACTTGAAAGTATATGGGGACAGTGAGTTAATTTTCAGTCAAATAAGAGGCCTGAATGTTGCTAAAAATGACACACTAAAGTCTTATAGAAGCAGAGTATGGAACATGCTTAAGGATTTTGATGCCTTTAACTTAACGTCTATTCCATGGAATCAGAACAAGCATGCCGATAGACTTGCAGCCATTGGGACATAGTTTGATATTCCAGGTGACATTAGAAAAGAGAAAGTACAGTAGTATGTGAAGGTTGTGGTCAAACCGTCAATTCTCGATAACAACATTCACTGGCAAGTTTTTGACAGTGATGAGCAGATCCTTTCTTTCTTGCTTGAAGAAGATTAGTTCTCCATGGTAAATCAAGCAAAACTCAAGCAACAGTATGATGATCAAGTCATACAGCTAAGGAAAAATAAGCTACCCAAAGGTCTTGTTACCTTAGAGTCAATTTTTAGTACTAATGATCAGCTTAAAAAGGGTAAAGCTGGCTTGCAAATCAAAGAAGAACATTATGAAGAACTGGAGATTTTCAAACATAAACTCCTTAAGATAGGAAAAATTTGTTCACATGAAGATAAACAATCTTTTGTTGCTTTATGTCAAGAATTCTATGGTGTCTTTGCTTGGGAATATTCAAATTTGAAAGGGTTTGATCCCCATACTTCTCAGCACATAGTTGAGTTAGAACCTAATTCTAAGCCAGTAAGGCAAAAACAAAGGCCCTTGAATCCTAAGCTTGAGACCTTAATGATTAGAGAGCTGACCAAACTAGTTGAAGGGGGTATCATCTTTCAAATTAAGCACACCTCCTGGGTTTCTAATCTTGTTCCGGTTAGGAAGAAAAGTGGTGAAATAAGACTTTGCATAGATTTTAGGGATCTTAACCAAGCATCTTTGAAAGATCATTACCCGCTACCTTCCATGGAACAAATCCTACAAGTAGTTACCGGTTCTAAAAGATTTTCCTTGTTAGATGGCTTTTCAGGCTATAATCAAGTGCTGGTTAAAGAGGAGGATCAGTTCAAAACTACTTTTACAAATAAGTGGGGCACCATGGCGTACAAAAGGATTCCTTTTGGTTTATCCAATGCTGGTGCCACGTTTCAGAGGGCCATGGACATGGCATTTCAAAGTTTGATCAATAAGATTATATTGATTTATTTAGATGACATTATAGTTTATTCTAAGAATGCTGATGAACATTTTCTACATCTTAGGCAAGTTTTTGAAAAATGCAGAGAGTTTGGTATCTCTCTCAATCCAAAAAAGAGTATCTTTGCTGTTCATGAAGGGAAATTATTAGGACACATAGTGTCAAAGCAAGGAATTACTATTGACCCTGAAAGAGTCAGAGCCATACTTGAGTTGCCATTACCAAATCACAAGAAGGGCCTGCAGAGCTTTTTGGGTCAAATCAACTTTTTGAGAAGAGTGCTACAAACCTGTTATAGCCCTTGACTGCCATGCTCAGAAAGATCACGATTTTTAGTTGGACAAAAGGTGCCAAGAACAGTTTTGAAGAAATTAAAGAGGCCTTAGCATCTACCCTGACATTGGTAAATCCAAATTTCTCCAAGGATTTCTTTTTGTATGCTGTTGGCATCACTAGTATAATCTCTGATATGCTAGTATAGAAAAATAGTGACAATTTAGAACAGCCCATAGCTTTCTTTAGCAAAATACTTGCTGATTACGAAGAGAGGTATTCATTTGTTAAGAAGCATGTTATCTCCGTGACTAGAAGTCTAAAGAAATTCAAGCCTCTAGTGTCAAACAATAAGATTCATATTCTGGTTGCCCACTCAAGTGTGAAGGAGTTTCTATTGAACAAAGATTTGAATGGAAAAAGAGCAGGATGGATCACTAAGGTCATGGAGTATGATGTAGATATTAAGATCACCAAACTAGTTAGAGGTAAAGGTCTTTGTGAGCATCTTGCTACAGGGTCAAATAGTAAAAATGAATTAGAAAAGGATGTTATGCTTGCTAATACAAATGAACTTCAAAATGCTCAAGATGATGTGCCTATGGGGATAACTAATTAGGTTCAAGATATGAACCAATTCCTACAAACTGGTGAATTCCCATTAGGGTTAAAGAGAGCTAAAAGAAGATACTTCAGACTGTAGTCTATACCATATGTACTGGTAAACAATGTTATTTTTAAAAAGGATTTGAATGGTGTCCTGTTAAGATGCATTCATAGTGATTAGATTGAAAAGGTACTTCATGAGTTTCATAATGGAGCTGCGGGAGGTCACTTTTCCCTAAGAACTACTGCCTGGAAAATCATGAGAGTTGGTTACTATTAGCCAGCTTGTTCAAAGATGCATATTCCTGGTCAAGAAAGTGTATCAAATCTGCTTTATTCGTAGGAAAGGAAAAGCTGCCTGCTATGCCTCTACATCCAATTCAAGTGGAGCAGCCCTTAATGAGATGGGGTATTGATTTCATTGGGCCAATCAACCCACCATCTAGTGTTGGTCATAAGTGGGTGCTGACTGCTACAGACTATTTCACATGATGGACATAAGAAATAGCTTTGAAAGAGGAAAAAGAGTTCACTTTTGAGCTTCTATGAGGATATAGTCACTAGATTTGGAGTTCCTGACTCTATCATATCTGATAACGCTCTCGCATTTGTGGGATTAAGACTAACTGATTGGGCTGTTAAACAGGGTATTCATCTAAATACATCCTCAAATTATTACCCTTAGGGTAATGGCCTAGTTGAAAGCACAAATAAGAATCTCATCAAGATTATCAAAAGAACAATGCATGATAGCCAAAGGACCTGGCACACTAAATTAAAGAATGCACTGTGGGCAGACAGAGTGACTCCTAAGAGGTCTATTGGTAACTCACCATACTTGTTAGTCTATGGTAGAGAGGCAAGATTACCCTTGTTTGTGGAGCTCCCAACCCTTGACATTATACATCAATTGGAGATGTTTGAGGAACAAGACCCAATGACCGTGAGATATGCAGAGCTCATGGAACTCAAAGAATTAAGGGACAAAGCAATGAAGGATTTGGAGTATCATCAGCTCCAAACAAAGAAAAAATTTGACAGAAGGGCTAAAAAAAAATTCTTTAAGGTGGGAGACCTTGTGGTCAAATGGGATGTTCTGAAAAGCAGGCCAGGCCATCACACCAAGTTTGACAACATGTGGATAGGCCCATTCATTATCAGAGATTGTAAGGAGCACGATGCTTATCAACTAGCTACAACAAAAGGGGAAGTGCTCCCTATCCCAATCAATGGGATACACCTTAAGCCTTGTTTTCAAGTCTGAAGGAGTTCCTCTTTTGTACATATTAGTTTAGGTTTATGTTTTCAATAAGTGCTTCTACACTTCAAGTTAATTATTTTATATTTCCTAGGTGCTGTGATGGCACAGTAATTTCTCTTTCATTTTCCCCTATTTTGTTTTTCTTTTGCCAATCTGTTGTGTCCTGTGGATCTCAAGCGAGTTGTGGCCATGTGCAAAATTGATATTTTTTTTTTTCTGAGCCTCCTGATGACTCCATGCCCAATGGATTTAGACTACTGGTCTTCTGTGTTTAGTAGGCAAACATCCAGCAAAGGTTGGCATAAATGTTAACTAATTTTCACCCATGGGCTCAATCGGACATGAAAAATCATGTGACAGAGGTTCAAGAAGGCCAAATGGAGCATTCACATAGGGGAAAAAGTAATGAATCTAATGCTTGGTCACAAGGAGCTCAGTCAAAAATCACGCCTTAATCAATTTGACATATTTGTCCTTTAAGGAGAAAGTCGAAAAGACCCTCTAGAAGTCTTGCCGACTAGCAGTGGTTTCCTCAAGTCTGAATGCTTCATATTAGGGACCCTATCGGCATGAAAATATCTGAGTCTCCCTAACCCATAGTGCATTTTGTGCCATATTTGTCAGTGTTGCCTATCAGCAGGACTTTGGGGATGTCACGGTGAGTAGAATTCACCTATAGAAGCCTTGGCAAGACATCAGCCATCATCCCGATGATAAAAGGATATGCTTTTTGGCAGAGGTTTTCTTTTTAGGGTATAGTCTCAGCGACTTCTCAAGGTCTCGCCGAAAGAAGGTGTCATCGGTAAAGCAACCGAGCTTCACTAAAGGGTCTTGCCAAAGTCAAAGGCTCTCCTTGACTCTAAGGCTCTTGACATAAGAGATGGAATTATACAAGATTTCTTGGCAAACGAAGGAGGTCTTAACGATAGAAGAAGGAATTAGTATGACTGGTGGACTTCACCAAGAAGTCTTCCCGACCGTGGGTGTCTTGCCAAAACAAAAGGGAACTCGCCAAAAGCTAAAGCATTCAGCAGAATGTCTCAGCAACCTAGTGGGGTCTCGCCGACTAAGGAAGCCTCAGTATAACATTCCAAGTCGGAGAAAGGTTTCCCTAACTCAGTGTTGTCTTGCTGACAAGTGAGCAGCTTGGCGGAGTGAAAAGACCAAAGTGTGAGGTTTGGGTGAAGTCAGGATGTCTCGCTGAAGGAAAGCAGCATAGCTAAACAAAAGAGAGCTCGGTGGGAGGTCTCTTTGACAATGAGAGGTTACACCGACATGCCTGGCGCCTTCGGTGTAACACAAGAAGCTCGCTAAGATGTCCTATTGACATGGGAAAGTCTTAGCGACATAGGAATATTCATCGGTAAAGGTCTCACCGACCAGTAGAGCCTCTCGAAGTGAAAGGATTTTTCCAAAAGGAAAGGAATTCTACATGATGTCTCAGTGAACTAAGGGAGTCCTGCTAACAGCAAATGAACCGAGCTCACCAAGAGATTGTGCTTTCGCCAAAAGGTCCTAACAACTTTTGAAGTCTTACTGAAGTGGATTGACTTTGGTATAACATTATGTTTTGCCTTGAGGTCTCACCAAGTTGGCAATGTCTCCCCGACCGAAGAGAAAGTAGCTCATCACCGAGAGATAAGGAGCCCGGCGAGAGGTCTGGCCAACAGGAGCTTGTCTCGTCGACATCAAAGGATCTCGCCAAGTGTCTCCCCGACCAGGGGGTCTTGATGACTAAAGTGAACAAGTGGGGTTCCTACCAAGGAATCATCTAGTCTCACTAGGAGTTGGGGCTTTTGCCATGGGGTCTTGGCAACTATCCAAGGTCTCGCCAAAGTGGAGTGGCTTCGGCATAATCTTGTGAATTCAATATGAAGTGTCCCCGACTTGGGATAGTCTCACCAAATCCAAGGTTAGTGATAGATAATGAGGCTTTGGTATGGCATCTCACCGATGCATAAATGTCTTACCGAATGGGATCTTGGAGCCCAAGTCAAAAGTGATGGTTTCGCCAAGAGGTCTCAGTGACAGGAAAAAGAACTCACTGAAAGACAAGGTGTTCGACGTGTGGTCCTAGTGACCAAGTATGTGACTCATAGAAAGAAATGAGAGGCTCAAGGTGACCTATGGAGCTCATTGAAAGGTCTCATCAACCTGGTATCTCTTGCTAACATCCAATGTGCTTGCCGCGACAAGAAGGTTCACTAAGATGTTTCCTTGAACATATGATCTCTCGCCGATAGCGATGGAATCGCCCAATAAAATGGCATTGGTATAACTCAGTGGTGCTCACTATGACTTCTCCCCGATGCTGTTTGACTTGCCGATGTTTTGGTGATATCAACATGATGCCTAAGTTTTCCAAGACTCTCATTGACTGTCGCATATTGTGCCAATAGTTTTAGAGGGCATAATCGCATCAGTGATACACTTTTGGTGTCTCGCTGAGATGCGATTCTAATCAAGCAGGCTTTTGACTACCCACAGATCTACGTGGAATATGCTCGACCACCCAAGAGGAGCTGAGGTGAGCCATGGTAGTTTGATCAAAATGAAGAATGTCAACAGGATGAATGCAACATGTATCTGTTGTAAGCTTAGGGAATTCAAAGCGTTCAGCCGAAGTTGTTCGAACAGGACATGATGCCAGGATCAGAATGAATGCAGTAGCTACAAAATATCTGAGGAAGACTTCTTTGGGGTGACTCTTGGCCATCATGGACATGCAGGGTCCTACATTTAATTCATTGAAAAAGATTTGAGGGGAGATCTTTTCCAAGGATTGATATTTTGTAAGCCCTAAGGGGGCGACACAGTCTGATATATAAGGCATTTTTGCCTTTTTTGTAAATAGTTCGAACTATGCATCTAGAAGAGCTAGTGGTTTTATCTATCCTTTCTTAGCTGATGTATACTTTGTAACCCAACTGAAATCTAGAATGCAAAATAGAGTTCACCTTGAAAACAAGTACTAATGCTCTTACCACTCTAATTTCTATATGTTAGCTTATGTAAGTATTTCTTTAATAGTGTTTCCTAAATCTGTATTCATACCACAAAGCTGTGAAGTTTGTTCCTTCCTTCTTGAGATATGTATGTAGATCAAACCTGTCAAGAGTGATGCATAAGTCTAATGGGGTTATGTTGAGTAAGTAAAATAGCTATAGTCTAGTTTCCCTAGTGTGTTTTCATCTTGTTCTCATTTGTTGATTTCTTATCAACTCGGTGTATCACCATAGGAATAGTTTAGTATATTTTCATTTTTTATGCAATTCTTCTCCCTTTACCTCACAAAGATCATCCCCTAGGTGATACCCAAAGGAATCCATCCTTCTTCGGAGGTTCATTTCAACTTTAGGTGACCCATAGCCTTGAAATGATCCCATGTTTCACTAGAAAGCTTAGTTCTTACAACTTTGCATAGGGTGCATTTCTAGGTGACAACAGTGACAACATGTGAACCCTATCTAGAAAATTATTAAATGTTGAGATAAGTTCTAGAAGGACAAATTATCTTCTAGAAGGAATCTTATTTCTACAAACAAGGAAGGGAATACTATCCCATTTATTAAATGATTTATTAAAATCTAACCTAGGACTAAAATATGCATGACCTAGGTTAACTTATGCTGGTGTAATAATTAATATAATTACACTAACACCCCCCCCATAAGTTCAACTTAGGGAGGAAAATGCAATGATTATGCAGAGATGATGAGATGATGATGGTGATGGGTCTTGGATACAAGGCCATGTTAGGTACCCATGTACATTATAAAGATGCAGAAAATCTCCCACAATTAGAAAAGAAAAGGGGAAAACCCAGTGGGAAGAAAAACCCTCTCCAAAAAGGAGATGAAAAAGAAAAAAGGTGAGAATGGGAAGGATGGAGGACTCCCAAATACCCCCCAAGTACACCATCTATCACATGGATATAATACAATAGCCCCCCGATAGGGAGGAAATAGAGAGACTATATAGCCCCCCTAGAAGATGATATCACCTGCAAAGATGGTAAGTGTTTG
The DNA here is from genome assembly GCA_007258455.2 of Sequoia sempervirens. Classification (NCBI taxonomy): domain Eukaryota; kingdom Viridiplantae; phylum Streptophyta; class Pinopsida; order Cupressales; family Cupressaceae; genus Sequoia; species Sequoia sempervirens. Next base: position 576,198,768 of record VDFB02271358.1, read on the forward strand.
AAGACAAAACAAGATCCAATGTCAACAAACAACTTGTCTCCCTTTCAGAAGAAACAAAACCAAGTGCAAGTGTAGTGATGCTTCCCCTTCCAGATAGGAATTGAAGGAAGGAAGGATGAAGGTGGATGTTGATGATGTCTCTGAACTCTACTCAAATGTCTCCTTTCCTAAAGATGAAGATGCCAAAATTCAATGAAGAGGGTGACAAACCAGGATGATGCAGAAACTAATGTTGAACAATATCCAAATACAAAGATAGAGTGAATATGATGGAGAATTGATTTCCCCCCCTGAATGAAGTGTCCTTAAAACCACTAAAAGAAGTCTAAAGCAAATCCAATGGTAGATGCTGAAGAAACCTCAAGTCCAAAATGGAATGATAGGGAAGAAATCTTGGATATGAAATCTCTAAATAGAGGAGTGATACCCCCTCAAGAATGTCCTCCAAACATGTAGAAGTAGCCAAGTCAGTGATACCTGAAACAAATCCATCTTGTGATGTCAAGTTTGGAAAGCTGAAGGTGTCCTAATGAATGATGATGGTGGAAGCCTCAATAAATTAATCTAGACAAGGAATCACTGAATGTGAAGGGATACCAACTATCTCTGATGGAGAAGAAGCACCTGAAGGAACCTTGTCAACCTCTTTAGAAAGATCAAGGCAATCAACTTCTTACACAACAATATCATCATGGGGAACCTAATCTGAAGAATGACATTCTGAATCATGACCATCAGGGAATGGTTGAGTATCTGAATCTCCATAGATATACCAAAGCTTAGTCCAAAGAATATGAAGACAATCACAATGATCAATAGCATTCAAAATGTCAGAATTAACTTCCATATAAATGATCTCCAAGATAGTGTATCTACTACAACTCCAAGAAAGTTCATAAATACCTTCACTTGGATGAGGAACTATACCATATAGATGAGGAAACAAATCAAGTGATTGGAGATGGTGGCTGATCCCATCTAGCCATTGCTTATAGTTACCCTTGTGCAACATAACCAAAGAAGGAGAATAATATGCAAGCCCCATAATGAAATTTCTCCACAAAAAATAAAGACAAATGACCTTCAACAGAAAATAGAAGCTTCCAAATATGATGTACAACTGAAGTGATGCTACCCAAATCAAAAAATACTTTCCCAAGCTTTAGGGTATCCAAGTTATTCAACAAATGCACCAAACTAAAAAAATCAATGCAAGAGTACCCAGAGTTGAAACTAATCAAGGGATCTAGATGGATGAAAAAAGTTCTGAATCACCTTCTTGATGCCACTAGAATCACTAAAATCTGATAAACGGTTGCGAAGTTATGATTCTCTGAGTCCATATTAGGGTTTTGACTTCAGTTGACTATAGAAATTTTTGCAAGAAAAAATTCACAGAATGGATGTCACCACTAGAAAGTAGACTGAATTACATTTCTGGCAGTATCTTGTTTGTCAATTTACGACACCATGGGTGAAAGTTATGCCAAAATGAAAAAAATGCCTATATGTGGCACTTGATAGGCTAGCTAGGGGCAAAATTACAACCCCCGAGCACTGGCACCTGGTTTGCAATATGAACGATAGTGTTAAAATGGAAAAAAAAAAGAGCCCCACTAGATGGGCGGAGGCGGAGCGGTGAAATGGTGGAAAATGGAGGTGACACCGCTTGATGAGGGTGGTAGACTCTGGTGGCGAGGGGATAAGATTTGATAGCTTGGTCTGCGACCATCACATCACTACACCTGACATCATAGAATGAGCTAGAAACAAAGTCTGGTAGAAACTCCAAATGTTGATGTAGACAGAAGGTGCACGGATCCAACAGGATAGCAAACAGGCGAGTCAAAGGAAGGAAGAGACGGGAGTCGGTGAAAGCCTGACCAGAAAAAATGATGAGACAACCAGTCAAAAAAAAGGCCAACACACGTACTCCCCCCTACAACAACAATAAATGCGACTGACAAGATTCTTCTCTACAGATTGCGATTTAATGAGCCAAAAAAAAGATTTGATTTTTAATATTGCTTTTATAGCAATTAAAAATCACAAAACATTTTTGTTTTTAAAAAAATATGCTGACCATGTATTATAAAATATGTAGAATGAAATATTTAGCCGAATATAGCCCAAAAATATATCAAAGAAATTTGATATATCAAATGCCGATGAAAATAAAATTGATGCCAACCAGTATATTTTTTCCAAAGGAATAAATAAAGCCCTTATTTTTCTGAAAATAGAGACCGGCTTGCAACTAAAAATTTTTTTCCTCAGAGGACAACTAACCAGGATGATTTTTTGCTGCAAATTGTACAGATAGTACGATTGATTTTGCAAACCCAAAAACATACCTTTGATGGCTCCTAGGTTGATGAATCTAATTTTGATGATTGGACAGGTGATCTTAGGGTTTTGAGGCCTTATGAAGACAATGGTGAACTCAGATCTGACTCAATCTGCTTCAGAAATTAGCTTGGTCCCCGAGTGGAAACAAGTAGCCTTCAATGGAAACCTTCAGCCTGCAAGAATCTCGCACACCAACTTTCTTGATCAAGGGTTGAATTTTCACTGGACAAGCTTTGATACCATGTTGAGATTATGCATGCACAGGGTCCTTGAAGCTGTAGTCTTCAATGGAGGACCTTTGCTAGGAAAGATAATCAACCACCCAGAAAGTGTTGCAATTGGGCATGCATAATGGAGATTCTATATTGATATGATTGATTGATATATTGCAAATGAACAAGTTGCCTAATTATATAGGCAAGAATGAAAACCTAAGATGCATGAGATGTTGCCATGTGTCTTGATCTAACAACATGTGAACCCTATCTAGAAAATTATTAAATGTTGAGATAAGTTCTAGAAGGACAACGCATCTTCTAGAAGGAATCTTATCTCTACAAACAAGGAAGTGAATATTATCCCATTTATTAAATAATTTATTAAAATCTAACCTAGGACTAAAAGATGCATGACCTAAGTTAACTTATGCTAGTGTAATAATTAATTTAATTACACTAATGTTTCTTGGTAAAAATAAATCAGAAAATATGAGTTTTAGAATTGAATTTCAATGAATTAGAATGGGGGAATTAGTATTAGGGGAGTGGATCCTAACATTTATTGGTGTCCAAAGTGGCTCAAGGATACGATGTGTGGTGATTTATTAATAAAGTGATAATTTAAATTTCATTGGGTAATAAAAATTAACTAAAATGTCAATGTTATGATACACTTGGGAGCACTTGTAGAGGCTCGGTGTGAGTAAGAAGTTCTTTTCATTCTCAAGGAGTTGTTGTATCTTATTGATTAGGAACCTTCATCTTACCTATAGGAGGTGAACCTAATCTTTCTTATACAATACCATAGGATATTATGATGTCACTTCCCACCTCATCTCTAGGACCTCATCCTTTTTACCACTTTATTTTATATATAATGCAATTGCCTATTCTTATCGATCTTGTGTTATTTATTGAGTGATTCTTGTATGTTGTTTATACCCATTTTATACACATCACGTTTGGCATGTGTGTAAGCCTTACTTTCATGTTTGGTGTGAGAATAACTATGGTCCTTATGACTATTTAATAGTATGGTAGGGTGGACCTATGGGTACCACTAAGGAGTGCAGTTGGTAGATTTTAAGTTGTTAGATTTTACAAATTAGTTGACATCAATTCCAAAGGGGGAGTTTGTTGGATTGGCATTGATGTCAAAGGCTTGCAAAGGATTAGGAGGTTGCATTAGTATATCATTAAGTTCAATGTAAAAGGCTTGCAAAGGCTCAGGAGGTTGCATTGGTATATCATTAATTTTAGAGTTTATGATATCCAGTGATATCCACATTTGGAGTTGATGGTGTTGCTATTCATCATTACAAAGATAGTGTTTCTATTCAACATTACAAGGTCATTCATGTTTAATTAATGTCAAAGGAGAAAGATACAATTCAAGTATTCATGATTCATCTTTTTGATATTGGATTTCATGGTGCTACTATATTCCTAGGGCATACTTTTGCTAAAACCCTAGGTTTGTTATATGTTAGAAAAAGCATTAGGGTTTGTATGTTGTAAAGTGTTTTTCAATGCAAAAGGAAGGTTAATTTCTATTTGTTTGGTGACTTACTATAAAAATTCAAGATCACTTAAGAGATCACTTAAAGGGTGTTACACATGTATGGAAATCAACCCCCTCTCTTACCACAACTAGATGAACAAGTTATGAACTTTTTTTACATCGCTCAAAAATAAATCAATGGTCTCTATTTAATATCTGTTTTGGCAGTAACATAAAATCTATAGCTCACATTTAAATCTTTGCAATGACTATTTCCAGATGTATGAACTTTGACACTCATTTGGATTCCATCAGGTTTTTTAGTTATGCATTGCATGGTTAGTTGTTTTTGAAAGTATAATGCATAAACAATGATAAAAATGACAAGAGTAAGTTGTTGGTGTGTTTGGCACTATGAGGAAGTACTAGTACCAAATTTGTGATAAGGAAATGAGAAAGAGAGGTTTGAATAATAGATTATGAAAAAAATCTTGTGTACTCATGAAATGTCTCATTTTGCACAGACTAGTGTGACTAAAGTGAGATATTTCACGAGTACCACAAGATTGTTATCCCCCTTTGGCATTGATGTCAACTAATTTGCAAAATATACCAATTGAACTCTTCAATCTTCCCCTTTGAAATCATATGACAAAGGAATGAAAAAACTCAGTGGTAAATAAAGTACTAAGCAAGCAACATTGTCATACTGCCTCGTGGAAAGGAACTAATGTACCACTAAATAATCAATAGCATTTCACCAACATTGGTTAGGATTGTAATATGACAAAAGAATAAACATTGTTATGCAAAGAAACCAATGTCATTTTGTATGCCAAAATTAGCACATGAAATGAAATGCACACAAATACTTAGCAAAATCATTGTAAGCACCTGGAATGTGCCAACTATTACTAAACACCATCAATAGCAATCACTGTTAAAGAAACATTGTACCAACATTATTAGATCAAAAACAAAAATTCTACAATGATGAAAGATCTCAACTGAGAATATCACTTTATCTTTTTCTTTCTTCTTGTCTTCCTCAACAGCAACAAAATGATAATTTTGGTCTATCTTCATCCTAGGAGCCTTTCTGACTTTGTAACACTGTCCTTCTTCATAACCTAGACCAATAGTGTCCTTATGATGCTTTTGCTTCCTCAACATTCCATTTAAGCATTCAATACTCTTTTCAAACTATAGATTCTTGTGCAACTTAGAAGATTCCTTTTCCAATTCCTTTCTTAAAGAGACTATTTCTAACTCTAATTTTAGACATTCATTAGTTTTGACTTCAACATCAGATTTTGTAAAATCAACTACCCTTTTTGTTTCTTCTATCTCTATATTTAGACTGATAATAAGTTTTTTAGATTCTTCAAGATCTAAAGAAACTTTTGCTAGATCTGAAAGTACCTCATCCTTGGAATCTTTTTCTTGTTGAAGTTGGTATTCTAGTCTCTAATTCTCTTTTTTGAGTTGCTTGATCATATCTAGAGCACACAAGAGTTCACCTTCAACATCAACCTCACACTCTTGTTCATCATACTCCTATTCAAAGTCATATTCACCCACAAAGAGGTCTCCTTCATCATCAATCTCAACAACAAAATCATTCTCTTTATCACACTTTGTTCCAATTTTCAGGGGTGTCTCATGCAACAACTCATTACCTGACTTGATTTACAATCTTTTTCTTGGCATCTTTCCTTCCTCTATTTAGTTTACACTTTCCCATAGTACTCTGCTACCAAGAACCCCTTAAGTTGGTTAGACTTATGCAAGGGTATTTCTCTTATACCACTTCTTGGCATACAAGAAATACTAAGAGTGGGGGTTGAATAAGTGTTTCAATAATCAATTTCAACTTAATGATTCTTCAAAACACTTAAACTCTTTGAAAACAATAATTGTTCTGTTTCAAGAGTATAATCATATGTGATAACCAAACTTCAGATTCTTAAACATGTAAACTCAAATGTTGCAATGTAAATAAATGAAATAGCAAGACCAAAAATCATACACAAAAGAATCATAACACAATATTTTTCATGAGTGAAAAAATCTCATAGGGATGAAAAAACACTCATAAAATGCCTCACTGGAAAAGCCTCACTGGCAACTTTCCATGGTCTTACTGACCAATATCTAATGAAGGAAGAAACATAACCTCAGGGGGTTACCCTATGGTAATAAAATTCACTGAGCTATCTTTGCATCAAAAAATCTCATTGCAGTCAACAAATTTCTCTGCACTGCACCATATTGTCCTTTACATACTTAGAACACTGATTTAAAAATTCATCATATTTTCCTAAATGAAAAACATGAATGACAATGAAAGAAATTTATAATATCATTAACCTATTATGAAAATAACACAAGATATATAACCATTTGTATATTTAGAGAAATATATAAATCAAATTCATTCTTTGAGTATCAAACTCTGATCAATCTACTGCAGCACACTTTTTAGAACAAAGAAAATACATATAAAATAATTTAGAATTCTATACACTGTTATCCCTTTGTCATTGAATGAACTTCACTATCACACACCATTAATTTCTTTCATTGCCTCTCTTCACACTCACTTTTTAGTTAAAAAATGCACTAGAAAAAAAACAAACTTAAACATTGTTACTCCAATATAATTAAATGAAGACACTTCTTGTAACACATATGACAACTCATCAACAATGCATTAGATTCATAGTTCATTAAGATCTTATCAAAATTCATAAGCTAGTAATCTCACTTTAGTCACATTAGTTTTTGGAAAGTGAGACATTTCATGAGTGCCATGGGATTGTATTCATAATTTGTTATTCAAATCTATCTTTCTCATTTCCTTATCACAAACGTGGTACTACTACTTCGTCATAGTGCCAAACACACAAACAACGTTCTTTTGTCAATTTTATCACCATTTATGCATTATACTTTCAAAAATAGTTAACCATACAATGCATAACTGGAAAACCTCATGACATGCAAATGAGTGTCAAAGTTCATACATCTAGAAATAGTTGTTGCAAAGATTTAAATGCAAGCCATAGATTTTATGTTACCACCAAAGAAGATATTAAATAGAGACCATTGATTTACTTTTGAGTGGTTTAATGAAGGTACATAACTTGTTCATCTGGTTGTGCTAAGGGAGGGGGTGGTTTCCATACGTGGGTAACACCCTTTAAGTAATCTCTTAAGTGGCCTTGACTTGCTATAGCAAGTCACCAAACAAATAGAATTTTACCTTCATTCTGCCTTGAAAAAAACTTTACAACATACAAACCCTAATGCTTTTTGGAACATAAAATAAACCTAGGGTTTTAACAAGTATGCCCTGGGAATACAACACCATGAAATCCAATATCAAAAAGATGAATCATGAATACTTGACTTGTATCTTTCTCCTTTGACATTAATTAAACATGAATGACCTTGTAATGTTGAATAGAAACACTATCTTTGTAATGATGAATAGCAACAACATCAAATCTAAATGTAGACATCATAAACTCTAAACTTAATGGTATACCAATTTAACCTCATGAGCCTTTGCGAGCCTTTGACACTGAACTTAATGATATACCAATGCAACCTCCTAAGCCTTTGCGAGCCTTTGAAATCAATGAAAAATCAATGATCAATTCCAATCTAATAACCACATGGTTGGTTGGTGTAGAAATATCATTTGGGATTAGTGAATATATTTGAGAGATTTAGGATATGATCAAGGATGGACAAAGCTTCATGTTTCATTATTTAGTTCTTGGACATTATCTTGCAAAATATGTATTGTAGGAAATTTGAGTCCTATAAAATTATAATAAAATTTTGGAACCTCCTAAGTGGAAGGATTTCAAACCAACCACATAATTAGCACTGATAATTATGTTTCTTTTACCATGTCTTAGTGTTGGTAGTGAATGCACATTTTGTTTTAGATTATTTTTATCATTATTGTGATGTTAGTTAAAATGAACTAGAGAATATTTCAATTTGGGTTTAAAAATGAATAAAATAATTATAAAACATGTAAATTTGGTAATATTGAATCTTTAGTTTCCTTTATGTCTTTAAGTGTATTTGGAGGTGAGAGCCAACCTCATTTAGGTACCACTTTGAGTTATCCTTGTGGAATTGGAGTGAATGAGAGATATTGGAAACCTTATCCTTCATTCTATATGTCATTGGTCATATTTTGGAGTCCCTTGTTGAATCCCCAACCCTTGGGAGTTTTTTCTTTATGTGCTAGTAGGTTTGAGATTAGGTGTTAGTGTTCACCTTGGTATCTTGGTTATTTTTTTCCTATTTATGAGCTCATTTTGTGTTGTAGTCCTATACTTTTGGGTCCTTAGTGTTATGATTTATGTGGTGACCTAGAAATGGAATCTTTTTTGTTCATTAGCTAAGACTACGTTATAATAATATAGAACCAAAGGATTGGAATACAATGCATTTTTGGAATTCTAGCACCAAATTAGGAACCTAGCACTAAATCAAGACTCTATAATAGTTTTAGAACACCTATGGAGTGGTGTGCTAGTGTTCGCTTAGAACACTAGTGTCCTTTTTAACATTACAGTCCTTTGGGCATGTTGTCCATTTTCATGAGACATTGAGTTCTAGTTATTTCTTAGGGGGTGAACCCACAATAGTAGGTTACAATTTTTTGCATAAAGAAAAATTAGAAATGCCCATCAAAAAAATTCAAAATGACTTGGAATGAAGGAAACCCTCTGAACAATGGGGCTTCATTCGAACATACATGACATCCACCCCCTTCAAATGAACCCCCTGTTCTAATGAACCCCCCCTTCCAATAAACACCAACTTGCACCATATAAGGGGGTTTCATTAGAACCCACCCTCGCCCCCACTCCCCCCACTCCCTTTTTGACCTTGGCCCCCTTCATTTGCAATTTTATGTATATTTTTTGGGTTTTGAGACTCGAGTTGAGGATAAAAATGGAGTCAACTTGACAAACCCAACTAGAGGATTATAGTCCTCAAAATGAGCTCTCCATCAAGAATAGTTTTAATATATTCTAGTTTTATTATACTTTTTTAGTTTAATTAAACATAGGTTTTTCATCGAAAATCAAGCTCTTTGTTTTGTACATGTGGAAAAATAGTGATTACCAAAAAAATTATGAAAAATATCTATGCTCTTGTTATTGATGTCCTTGATCCAAAAAAAAAAAAGAATTTAGATACATACAAAAAAAGTTATGCCCTTTATAGTACACCTATGTCTAAATTGTAATGGGTTTGACTTCAAAACTTAATTAAGAAACCAAATGCATGCACTGGATATCATAGTTACAAATCTAAATTCAAAAAGAATAGAATTTTATCCTTCATAGAATTTTTTTTATGTTATTTATATTAATAAAACACTATGAAACCAAATGCATGCACTAGATATCATAGTTACAAATCTAAATTCAAAAAGAATAGAATTTTATCCTTCATAGAAAAAAGGTTATGTGCTTTATAGTACACATCACTCTTTAAAAATGGTGTTTACTATTAAAAACTAGTTATCAAAGGAGATGGAAAAAGAAATGCAATTTGATTCCAAAATTTAAAAGGAGAAATATTTAGAATCTACAGAAAAATGTCAAAAATCACTAGTTTGCATCATCTTCAAATTTCTCATGGTTTAACTGCTATAGGTGTCTAAAAGTGAAGATTTAGTTCAAAATATTCATTTAAATGTCAAGTTTGGCCAAAAAGTGTAACCCACTATTGTGGGATCACCTTGGGGAAACCTCATATATGAAAGTTGTTCCCATTGACCTAGTGAATCTTCCCATATTTTTTACTTGTTGACAAGTTTCATACCTTGATATTGTTGATTTTTTTTGTATTGAGAAGTATGTCATTAATTGAAAGTGACATGTTTTCATTCCAATGGGCGGAGGGCTTGTAACTCCTATAAGACAACCTCTTATGAAGGTTTTCCCTCATGTTTGGTATTTTTTAATTTATTTTTGAATTTATTTGAGGTGATTGTTACCCTCATCCCACTCCTTATTTGAGAAATTGATGGTATATCATCTAGTTGAAATATTATATCTCCTAATCATTCCACCATTTGTGTAAGTTTCCTTTGGTTTTTCTAGTATATTCAAGTGTGTTTTCATGTAGATTCAAGGTTGAAAGTTCCCTCATCCCACTCTAATTTTGTATTTGTGAGAAAGCATGATTGTGGGTTATTGTTCAATCATTCTTTGGGTATCATTCCACTCTATTGTGAGTTCATCATCATAACTTCATCCCATGATTGCTAAGTATTCTACTACTGCCACATTTATTGTATAAATGTTAAGGTTATTTGTGTTGTTATTTTTAAAACAATACATATGTGCATGTTGGTGTGTAGTATGAAATATTTTTTGTATACCTTTATCATTAGCATTATCCTTTATTTTTATTTTTGGTTGGCTAATGTCCTAGGTGTGTGGCTGAGGTTCTTACATGCATGGTTTGAGGAGGTTGGTTTTAGCCTTATTAGGTGTGAAAGTGTTAATATGTGTTTCAATATTTAATATTTTTATAGAGTTTTTTTTGGGTTCCTAAATTGTGATTACTTTGTTTAGATTCCCATTAACAAGTTGGATCTAAATTTGATTTAGTATTTGAGTCAAATAATATAAATGTTAGTATTTGGTTGTCTTTGTGGGTTGTACATATCTAAAGGTTACATAGATAACTTGAATGTAGGCCATCTATACCCGTAAATATTTTGTTGTGCTACTATTTTTTTTTTTAGTTGGAATTTCTTAGTCATCTGGTGCATTATGTGTGTAAGTGAATGTGACTAAAAATGAGAAACCTAGAAAACACTAAATTACTCAATCACAATAAAAAAAAATCAATATTAGGCATACAAGAAATTAATTTATAATACAAGAACACAATAATACCCATATTGAACCTCTTAGTTCCATTAATTAAAGTGGATTTTCCTAAATTGATAGTTGTATGTTAGTACTCATTTTAACAACATAATGTTGCATTGAAAACCTTGGATGTATGTAAATGACTAGAGGGGCCTCTAATTTTTATTCAATGGAGGGCTAGGATGCATGAGAAAGATCAAGGGCTCAAAATGAATTGGAGCTCTCAAGGAAGGAGGGATGAAAAAGTGGATAATTGAGATTGGTTGGAAAGGGAGGCTCCAAGATTTTAAGAGAATAAATGGTGGATATTAATCTTGGGGGAAAATGGATGACAAGGATTTGATGGGGTACCATAGGGTAATTTGGAAGGATTTTTAAAAGGTATATTTTGGAGCATCCCATACTCCAAGTACATGGGGAAATTAAAAAATAAGATTATTAGGGAAAGGAATATTTTCTCTATGTACCAAGTACATAAGAAAAATTCAAAATTGGTATTTAAAAGGGAATAGAAGATTTTTCTTTACCCTCAAGTACCAAATGTCATATACATGCTATGACAAGTGGATCCTTATTGGGACTTAGGTGAAATATCCTTGATTAATCATTGATAAAGCCATGTGAAAATGATTAGATGTGGATAATGTTGGGAAAATGTGTCTCAACCTTGTAATTACATAAGGTACTATTGATAGGTAAGTGTGCGGGGGTCTAAGGGGATCATCCTCCTAATGGGGGCTCGAGGGGTAGTGATGCAATCATGGTAGGAGGGTCCTCAAAGAGAACTATCTGGACCGTGCAAAAAGAGTCATACAATAGAAGCAACACAAAAAATGGAGGAAAAATACAGGTCAAAACATTCTTATTATCTGAAATCTTTGTTACAAACAACCATCAACATCTATGCTTATAGATTCATCTCACAGGCCTGATACAACATGCTCAAATATACAACATTCCTATATGCTCCTTAACATGAGTGAAAATATTACTTATCAAATCTACCTTAACCTACTTCCTTGACCTCCTCCCCTTAAATGATCTATTACAAGCTTTATATCATATCAGTAGATCTAGAATCTTTTGCATCGGCCCAAGATCATTACAATCTCCAATGAAAGAAATTGTAACATGTGATTGAATAGGTTGGCCTCAAATTTGAATTACTCCATGATGAATGCATAGGATAAAGTGTGGATGAGTAATTAAGGTCAGGGACACTCCACAGAACAATTTGAATCACACCATCGAGATCCTCAAGTTATGGGAAAGATCCACGAGTGATCAAACTAGCCAATAGTTTAGAAAATTATTTTGGTGCCAATTCAAGAAACTGTCACTCAATCCAGAAGTGATAACTTGCCAGAAAAAGATCCAATCATGCTCAAATCTAGGAATAAGGAAAATGAACATGTCCATGATTAAAAAATAGATCCACACAGTCAAGTGAGCAAATATGATGAATCCACTAGCTAGAACTGAATAAGGAACTGAAAAAGAACAAAAAAACTAAAATGAAATATTTTTGGTTGATGCAAGATTTCCATGACCCAAGGATGCTCCTACATGCTATTAGAGTAAGTTGTAAACCTTGAGTGGATTGCAGTCCTTGTGGAATTCCTTGAGTGAAAATATCATTAGTTTGAGGTAGGCTATAAGTGTGTTCAATCGATTGACGAGAGAGAGGCAAGCGAAACCTTGTAGTCAAATCACTGAGTTGTTGCAGTTGCACTAAGCAGGGGGACATATGCTACCGATAAGGATGAATCCTAGAAGAATAGATTAGATGATGGAGGACTTTAGAAATGAGATGAGGAATGAGATCTAGAATGCCTTGGTTGGTTTGAGGAGGAATCTAGAACTGGAGGATGAATATGAAGAGGCTACAAAAGAACTTGAGGTTGAAGAGGCTGAAGGACTAACATATGAGAGAGAAGAGATACTATTGAGAGTAGTGGCACAAGTGAGTAAAAGTCATAGGGTGGAGGTTTCTAATTTCTCTAGTACATTGAATCCATAAGACTTGATAGACTAGAAAGGAGAGTTGGAAGACTATTTTGAGCTTGAAGAAATTAGGGACCCATTGAGGGTTAGGCTAGCACAAACTAAGTGAAAGGGACATGCTACTTTATGGTGGAAAGGGTTGTAGAAGGATAGAGTGGAAAATGGTGAAACAAGAATCACCTGATGGAGGAAAATGGTTGCAAGGATGAAGGCTAAATTCATTTTGGTAGACTATGAGTTGGAATTGTTCAAGAAGTTGTAGAACCTAAAGTAGAAGGACATGAGTGTGAAAGAGTATAGTGAGAAATTTTAAAAGATGACAATCAAATCTAGCCACCGAGATATGACTAGGGAAAAAGTGGCAAGGTATATAAATGGCCTTAGATTTAACATTCAGGATGAGATGAGCATGTTAAGGATTTCCATAGTTGAGGATGCCTTCCAATATGCTCTTAAGGTGAAAGATAAGTGAAGAAAAGGTAGTAGAATAACCCTAGGGGGAAAGAAAAGTAGATGAACAACAACAAGGAGAAGCATACAAGTGAAGAAGAATCAATACCTAAGTGGAGTAAAGAATCGAATCAGAGGGAACAAAGGAGAGGAAATGGCAGCAAGGAATTCTTGGGTAAATGTTTCAAGTGTGGAGAAAATGGACATCGATCTTATGCTTAGGAAAGTCTTGATGAGGCAGAGCAGAGAAGAGAATGAGATTTCACAAAGGAAGAAACTTTTTTGGACTTTGTACAAATTAGGAGGTAAATGTTGTAAGGTTATTGTGGATAGTGGTAGTATTGATAATTTGGTATCTGAGGAGATGGTGGAGAATCTTGGTTTGAAGAGGTTTCCACATCCTTGTCCTTATAGGATAAGTTGGTTACAAGATAATCATGTAGTGGAGGTGAAAGAGCAGTGCTTGGTAAATTTTAATATTGGCCCTTTCAAAGATGAAGTCTTATGTGATGTTTTGTCTATGAGCATCTATCATGTTTTGTTGGGTAGACCTTGGTAGTTTGATAGAGGAGCTATATATGATTGCAGAAGGAATCTAATTACTATAGAGAAGGGTAGGCAGAAGTTTACCTTGACTTCCTTGAAGGATAAAGAGGAGGGAGTGAGGAATTTGAGTCTTGTGAAGAGTTGCAGTGTTGAGAAGTAGGATCCAAAGGCTGTATTGAAGGTTGGTATGGATTTGAAGAGGAACCTTGTGGATAAATCTGAGAGTGAGATGGTACTGGAAGGATAGGGGTAGAGTTATGCAGAAAAAGATGTTGGTTGCAGATAAGGTGAAGTCTTGTAAAAGAGGTAGATCAGATGGGTGGAAGAAGGTGGGTGGTGGTAAATGTCCCTTGTTACCATGTGCAGATATGAGGCAGGGAAAAGAAGGTGAAGAGAAGAAGTTGAAGAATCTAGTAGAGGAAAGAAAAGAGGTTAGGATGAAGACAAGTACAGACAAAGAAAACATTTGGATTAGGAATGAGCAAGGGATCTATATCCAAAATCCTATCATATGTTCATGAGTTCCTCTCATGGAACATCTTCTCTCACTAGGGGTGTATGATGCAAGAGCATCATTGGGTCATGGTAATCTTGCATCAACCAAAAATATTTCATTTCAATTTTTTTGTTCTTGTTCAGTTCTAGCTGGTGGATTCATCATCTTTTTTCTCACCTGATCATGCAAATATATGTTTTAATCATGGACATGTTCATTTTCCTTATTTCTAGATTTGAGCACAATTGGATCTTTTTCTAGCAAGTTATCACTTCTGGATTGAGTGATAGTTTCTTGAACTGGCACCAAAATAATTTTCTAAACTATTGGCTAGTTTGATTGCTCATGGATCTTTCCCGTAGCTTGTAGATCTCAACAGTGTGATTCAAATTGTTTCATGGAGTTTCCTCAACCTTAATTATCAGTCCACACTTCATCCTATGCATTTTTTGTGGAGTAATTCAAATTTGAGGCTGACCTATTCATGCACACATTACATTTTCTTTCATTGGAGATTGTGATGATCTCGGGCTAATGCAGAAGATTCTAGATTTGCGGATATGATATAAAGCTTGTAATAGATCATTTGAGGGGAGCAGGTCAAGGAAGTAGGTTAAGGTAGATTTGATAAGTAATATTTTTTCTCGTGTTAAGGATCATATAGGAATGTTGTATAATCAAGCATGTTGTATCAGACTCGTGAGTCGAATCTGTAAGCCTAGATGTCGCTGACTATTTGTAACTGAGATTTCAGATAATGATAATAAGAATGTTTTGACCTGCATTTTCCCTCCATTTTATGTGTTGCTTTCGTTGTGTGACTCTTGCTGCATGGTCTAGATAGTTCTCTTTGAGGACCCTCCTACCGTGACTCCATTAGGTAGTTCCCTTGAAAGCCAAATTTTATATATTTTATAATTGCAAATATGGATCATTCATCATTAGGTCTCAGATCTGATAGTTGATATTTTATTGGCTTGAATTTTCCTAGAAGGTAGCCCTATTTTATGAGGGCATAGTATTATGACTATAAATTGTGATGTATTGAGAGAGTCTAATAGCGGTCATGTTGCCTTTGGATATTTGGTTGGTGATACTCCTATGAGAAGATTTCTCTATATGTATATTGTAATCTTTGTGATTTATGAATATTATATTGGGTGGCTTTTAGAGTGTGGGTTTTTCTTCCAAAATGGTTTTCCCCATGTAAATCACTGTGTTGTGGTATACATGATATTTATGTTTATTTTTGTTTAATTTTCTATAACTTTTGTAAAGATCTATAAAGTTTTGCATTATACTCTTTTCAATATTAGTGTAGGAAGTTGTTCCACCACCTTAGCTTCCTTACAGATAAGGTGGTAGTGGAGGATTATGGTAGATAATTAAAAGTGAACAAAATAAAAAATTAAATAAATAGAAATATTTATTTAATTTGAGAGGAAAAGGGAAGATAAGGTTTATGTAAAAAATTATTAGATTAATATTTACAAGGGTTAGACCTTAGGAGTGCATCAAATATATGATTTTGGATGAACAAGAAGGATAATAGGACTAGTGGAAAATATTAATTAAATAATAAAACTTATTTAATCAACATTTGTTGTGATAAGATATTTGATCAATTTTGAATAATTAATTTTAGTTATCTATATTTTACCCTTTTCAAAATGGTGTTAAAATAATTTTATTTAAAAATAAAATAAAATATTGGACACTTAAAAAATTAAGGGGAGAATAGGATGCCTTGGTGTAGTATAAATAGAGTAAATATAGTAGAAGGATGATTAATTCCCCTTGAGAGGGTATAAGGGGAAAAAGGCCTACATGGGCTCTCAAAAGAAGAAAATAATCGAAAAATGGGTATAGGAAAAATGAAAATGAACAAAAGAAAAATGGAGAAAAATAGAGGTGGGATGAGGAAATTAGAGAAAAAACTATGAGAGGGGTGAAAAAATATTCATTTTCCCTATAACCAATAGTAACTTTGAGAGGAGATTAGAAGAGTAGCATACCAAATATAGAGAATGTGATACTCAGGGAGTAGTGGGTAGAGCAAGTGAGGTGCTACAAGTGGTAGATGAAGTGGGGGCTATAAATAATTAGCAAATTATTGGTCATTTATTGCTTTGGCGGGTTATTATAAGGGTAGTTTACTATTGGATGATGTAACTAGTGAGGTAGTAAATATAAACTTTGGTGTATGTGTCATAGGTTTGGTTGATATTATTAGGGGTCTCAATGGTTTCAAAATGGGTCAATTGATTTGTAAATGGTGCAGTGGCTATGCTATTGCATAATGTAGTGGTTTCAAAAAATGGAGGTTCTATTAGGGAATTATAGTTTCATGTAATAATGGAATGGTTGCTCTAAGTATAGGATTAATGGAAAATAGTAGTTACATGAGGTGTCTAATGCATGCATGGGGTAACTTAATAGTTGGATACACTAGGAAATTGGTGTAATAGGGGATGAGGATGGATGCAAATAAATAAGTTACTTGATTAAGGATGACTAATTGGAGTTGGGAAATTATGTACATGAGAAATTGAGGATATTGGAGATAGGTGAGAGAAAATCAATGGTGTTGACATTGATTGAGGGATTTGGGGAGGTAGAGTGAGTGACATTGTGCAGTGTATGCAACCTAAAGAAGATTGTGAGGGTCATTTGAGCACATCAAAGTATGCTAATAGCTTTAGCAAAGATATTGTATTCTGAGAGGGAAAAATTCCATTTTCTAGTCAAGGAGATGATAGTGACACTTGAGGATGTTTGGAAGATCTTGTAGGTGCCTATTGAGACTCGATTGGTGTATAGTTTAACCATGGATGTAAATATTGCATTGAATTATATATTTGGTAGGGTAGAATTTCTTAGGATAGGTAGGGAACTAGACCTTGTTGAGTGTATGGGGATGGTACTACACATTCCTCTAGTGATAGTGGATCCTATCAATGGAATTATGTTATCTGATAAGAGGTGATGGTAATTCTTGATGAACCTAACATTCTACATGATAAACATGGTGGAGTAAGTAAAATCATTTTGCATGGGGTACATGTATTTTGGTACATATATATATGGAATTGTACTTGGTGACTCTTGAAATTAAATTCCCCCTTAATTTTACATTAGTTATAATTGATTTGAGAGATTCTAAATGGGTCATCTTGTTTCAAATGGTGCCAAAAATTATTGTCACTTGAAATTGTATCCTTTGCAGAAACTAGTTTAGTATTCTAGTGACACAATGGGAGTGATCTCAAGGTGTGGGACCCTTGTGAATGAGATTGAATCTCCAAAAATGTTGGCTCCATTACTAAACCTAGATGCATGCATTTACCCAACCCAAGATTAAACCTACAAACTAATTCTATTTTTTTGATTTTCCAATGAAAATTAATATAAGGAATTGGATGAAATTAAAGGGTGGTGATCCGCCAAATTTTAATGAGTTTCATCCTTTCTCACATGAGATAGAGGACCAAAAAAATACTAAAATTGACACAAGTCTCCATTTGTCAAGTCTTGTGGATATGACGGAGGTAAGAGATTTAAAAAAGACTAGGAGGGAAATAAATTTATAGCTAATTCCTAGAAATCATTTATACATAATATACATCTAAAAAATAGTATAAAAATCATTCAAACATAAAGGTAACAAAAATTACACAACACATTAAAACTAAGAAAAGGTGAAAATAAGATAAATTTAATAGATTTAGAGGTACTAAGACCATTTACAATAGCAAAAAATGTAGAAATTATAAGTTTTTAGTAGAGAAACTATTAAGGAACTCCCATAAAATGAAAATAAATCTATATATCATTATGTATTTTTACTAGGAGAGGAAACACACATAATTATACAAGGATCTCATGAAATAACACTCTTCTAGCCATGTCTATTTGTATAATCCATTCCCATTACATCAAAAACTACATTATCTAGTACACTATTCACATATTATAGGGTCCCAAAGGTATTAAGAGATGTCTAAGAGTCTTCATCTATTGAATCAAATTTATTTCAAGACTATGAATATAATCTTGGGTCATGTAGGAAGGTAAATAGGGCCTTTTGTATGAATGTTAGAGCTTCACAACTTTGCATGCCAAAGGGGGAAAAGGGAAAATTTATTTTGAATGTTTAACATGAATGATGGTATTAGAAAGTAAAAAAAATGAACATTGGACTTGGATGGAAGGGAATGCTAGGGATGTCAGGTCCAAAAGGGATCAAAAAGTTCAAAAGTTTAAAATATAATGAGATTTTAGGAAATCAAGGAAGGAATGGTAGGAAGGTAAGAGAAGGCTTGAAACTCTAAAATTGGGAAATAGTTATGAAAATTTAAAGAGCATTGGTGGAGTTTTAGACCATTAGGGGTGCATGGAAAGAGGAACCAGAATGGGGAATGGCCAAAATTTTGACTCCAATAGTATACCTAGAGAAATTAGTGGTGTTCTGAGCTATGAAGAGAAGCATGCCTAGGATGACAGGTTCAATAGGGATGGATGGATGGATAAATAAATATAAAATTCCAATAAAAATTTGACTTCTTCATCTATCCATCTATCCCCATAGACTTTTTATCTTTTTCATGCTTCCCTCAACAACTCAAAACTCCATTTATTGCTCTATGTATCCTATCAGAGTCAAAATTTTGGCTATTCTCCATTCTAATTCATATTTCCATGGACCCTTGATGATCCAAAAATCTATGAAAGTTCTTGAAATTTTCTAGAGTATCTCCAAAATTTAGATTTTTAGGCCTTCTCTTACCTTCCTTCACTTCCTTGAAAGCCCATTATCTTTTAGATTTCTTCATCCCTTCATCCCTTTTAGACTTGTCATCCCTAGAATATTCTTCCCTCCATATGTAATTTTTGAATTATTAGAATTTCTCATATTATCATTTTGATTGGAGCTTCATTATATCTTTTCCCTTCTTCCTCCTTTTCCATGCAAAGTCATGAATCTCTAAAATTCATACAAAAGGCCCTACCTAACTTCTAGCGCAACCTAGAATACCTTTCTTAGTTCACCTCTAGCACAAAGTGCATGAATGGCTTGGGATTGGGTGGATAATTTGTAAGCTTTTTCATAATCTTGAAATAATTGTGGTAATCTATGAATTATCTTGCTATGTCCAACAATGTTTTTCTATCACTTGTTCACCCTAGGCACCCTTAGTAACACATGCACAATCTATACCCAACAATAATCAAAACCAAAATAATTCATTAAATTTTCCTTCCAAAAATTAGAAAAGAAGAAAAGAAAACCTTTATTAGTCGAAATTAACTCGCCCTTAATATAATCTAAAGAGTTAATATCCCTCCATATTTAAAAATTTAATGATATATTTATATAGTTTTCTAATAGTACATATCCTATTATGTTATCCTATGCTATAATATTAGCTTTCTACTTTAATAGTACATATCCTATTATGATCTTCCAAAATATGTTAGCACTAATGGTTGTACCAATCAATCCTATGATACGAAAAACTTATTACCCAAAAATAATTACTTCCAATGTATCTTTGTCTTAGGGATGAGTCCATAAATATGAGGAAAAATATTGAGCCACTTGCAATGATTCCTATTTTCCAAGACTCATAATTGTCCTTAGAATGATTATGGAAGGATGATTTGTATAACTCATAATTATTAAAATTATACACTCCTCAAATGATAAAATTAGGGATCAATACACATTCAATAATTGAATTGAAGTAATTTTATCAAAGAAAAAATTTCCCAAGTGCTGACATGTCCAAGTGATCCTCTAGAATGCAAATGTAGTAAAAATTGAATAAAATTTACCTATGACTGAATCTAAAAAAATTGCATGGATAGCTTGATAGAGGTGCTCAATACCTTCCAATTATGTAAGAATCATGAAAATTAGAGATCTAAAAAAAAATTATGAGTTCAAGAGCCAAAAATGAAGATCTTCATTCAGTGAGAAATTAGTTACACCTATAGAAAAGCTAGAAAAATGACCTATATCATTATAAAGTACTCAAAACTAGCTTTATGATAATATCTCATTTTTGAAAATCTAGCATCTAAGTCAAAAGTTATGGAAATTTAAAAAACACCACCCTATTAGGGCTTAGGGGGTCAAAATTAAGCCACCTTGTTGATGATCATTTAACCATCAAATTTAAGATAGTCCCTATTGAAGGTCTTTTGGTCATCAAATTTAAGATACTATTTGTGATGGTTGTTTGGTTGTGAAATTTAAGATAGCCTCTATGATGGTAATGTGGCCATTAAAATTTAAAATCGTTGCATGAAAAATAAACAATTACCAAAAACATTTCACCAAAATATGAAGCATTTTATGTAAAAATGGGGAT
This sequence comes from Sequoia sempervirens, assembly GCA_007258455.2. Lineage (NCBI taxonomy): Eukaryota > Viridiplantae > Streptophyta > Pinopsida > Cupressales > Cupressaceae > Sequoia > Sequoia sempervirens. Next base: position 576,219,629 of record VDFB02271358.1, read on the forward strand.
TTTTAGGTCTTTTGGACTTAATGGCAAGGTCTTTTTTGCCCCAAAGTGAAATTATAAAAATCTTATACCTAATTATCTCCTAGATCCTAGAAGGGGTTGGGTATGTGCAGGATCATCATGGAAAAAACAGGCCTTTAAGTGGCAAAAAAATTAGAAAAAACAGAGATAGGCAACTTGATGTAAAAAAATGAATAAGTTATCTATATTATTTCAAAAATATGTAAGAATAGAATCTGTAGAAAATTGAATGTAGTTTCTAAACTACTAGGTTTGTTTAAAAATAGAAAAGAAATCTATTTGGTGAAAATTGGAAATTTCAA
>VDFB02271358.1:576220048-576304881 GCA_007258455.2 Sequoia sempervirens
GGCATAGTATTATGACTATAAATTGTGATGTATTGAGAGAGTCTAATAGCGGTCATGTTGCCTTTGGATATTTGGTTGGTGATACTCCTATGAGAAGATTTCTCTATATGTATATTGTAATCTTTGTGATTTATGAATATTATATTGGGTGGCTTTTAGAGTGTGGGTTTTTCTTCCAAAATGGTTTTCCCCATGTAAATCACTGTGTTGTGGTATACATGATATTTATGTTTATTTTTGTTTAATTTTCTATAACTTTTGTAAAGATCTATAAAGTTTTGCATTATACTCTTTTCAATATTAGTGTAGGAAGTTGTTCCACCACCTTAGCTTCCTTACAGATAAGGTGGTAGTGGAGGATTATGGTAGATAATTAAAAGTGAACAAAATAAAAAATTAAATAAATAGAAATATTTATTTAATTTGAGAGGAAAAGGGAAGATAAGGTTTATGTAAAAAATTATTAGATTAATATTTACAAGGGTTAGACCTTAGGAGTGCATCAAATATATGATTTTGGATGAACAAGAAGGATAATAGGACTAGTGGAAAATATTAATTAAATAATAAAACTTATTTAATCAACATTTGTTGTGATAAGATATTTGATCAATTTTGAATAATTAATTTTAGTTATCTATATTTTACCCTTTTCAAAATGGTGTTAAAATAATTTTATTTAAAAATAAAATAAAATATTGGACACTTAAAAAATTAAGGGGAGAATAGGATGCCTTGGTGTAGTATAAATAGAGTAAATATAGTAGAAGGATGATTAATTCCCCTTGAGAGGGTATAAGGGGAAAAAGGCCTACATGGGCTCTCAAAAGAAGAAAATAATCGAAAAATGGGTATAGGAAAAATGAAAATGAACAAAAGAAAAATGGAGAAAAATAGAGGTGGGATGAGGAAATTAGAGAAAAAACTATGAGAGGGGTGAAAAAATATTCATTTTCCCTATAACCAATAGTAACTTTGAGAGGAGATTAGAAGAGTAGCATACCAAATATAGAGAATGTGATACTCAGGGAGTAGTGGGTAGAGCAAGTGAGGTGCTACAAGTGGTAGATGAAGTGGGGGCTATAAATAATTAGCAAATTATTGGTCATTTATTGCTTTGGCGGGTTATTATAAGGGTAGTTTACTATTGGATGATGTAACTAGTGAGGTAGTAAATATAAACTTTGGTGTATGTGTCATAGGTTTGGTTGATATTATTAGGGGTCTCAATGGTTTCAAAATGGGTCAATTGATTTGTAAATGGTGCAGTGGCTATGCTATTGCATAATGTAGTGGTTTCAAAAAATGGAGGTTCTATTAGGGAATTATAGTTTCATGTAATAATGGAATGGTTGCTCTAAGTATAGGATTAATGGAAAATAGTAGTTACATGAGGTGTCTAATGCATGCATGGGGTAACTTAATAGTTGGATACACTAGGAAATTGGTGTAATAGGGGATGAGGATGGATGCAAATAAATAAGTTACTTGATTAAGGATGACTAATTGGAGTTGGGAAATTATGTACATGAGAAATTGAGGATATTGGAGATAGGTGAGAGAAAATCAATGGTGTTGACATTGATTGAGGGATTTGGGGAGGTAGAGTGAGTGACATTGTGCAGTGTATGCAACCTAAAGAAGATTGTGAGGGTCATTTGAGCACATCAAAGTATGCTAATAGCTTTAGCAAAGATATTGTATTCTGAGAGGGAAAAATTCCATTTTCTAGTCAAGGAGATGATAGTGACACTTGAGGATGTTTGGAAGATCTTGTAGGTGCCTATTGAGACTCGATTGGTGTATAGTTTAACCATGGATGTAAATATTGCATTGAATTATATATTTGGTAGGGTAGAATTTCTTAGGATAGGTAGGGAACTAGACCTTGTTGAGTGTATGGGGATGGTACTACACATTCCTCTAGTGATAGTGGATCCTATCAATGGAATTATGTTATCTGATAAGAGGTGATGGTAATTCTTGATGAACCTAACATTCTACATGATAAACATGGTGGAGTAAGTAAAATCATTTTGCATGGGGTACATGTATTTTGGTACATATATATATGGAATTGTACTTGGTGACTCTTGAAATTAAATTCCCCCTTAATTTTACATTAGTTATAATTGATTTGAGAGATTCTAAATGGGTCATCTTGTTTCAAATGGTGCCAAAAATTATTGTCACTTGAAATTGTATCCTTTGCAGAAACTAGTTTAGTATTCTAGTGACACAATGGGAGTGATCTCAAGGTGTGGGACCCTTGTGAATGAGATTGAATCTCCAAAAATGTTGGCTCCATTACTAAACCTAGATGCATGCATTTACCCAACCCAAGATTAAACCTACAAACTAATTCTATTTTTTTGATTTTCCAATGAAAATTAATATAAGGAATTGGATGAAATTAAAGGGTGGTGATCCGCCAAATTTTAATGAGTTTCATCCTTTCTCACATGAGATAGAGGACCAAAAAAATACTAAAATTGACACAAGTCTCCATTTGTCAAGTCTTGTGGATATGACGGAGGTAAGAGATTTAAAAAAGACTAGGAGGGAAATAAATTTATAGCTAATTCCTAGAAATCATTTATACATAATATACATCTAAAAAATAGTATAAAAATCATTCAAACATAAAGGTAACAAAAATTACACAACACATTAAAACTAAGAAAAGGTGAAAATAAGATAAATTTAATAGATTTAGAGGTACTAAGACCATTTACAATAGCAAAAAATGTAGAAATTATAAGTTTTTAGTAGAGAAACTATTAAGGAACTCCCATAAAATGAAAATAAATCTATATATCATTATGTATTTTTACTAGGAGAGGAAACACACATAATTATACAAGGATCTCATGAAATAACACTCTTCTAGCCATGTCTATTTGTATAATCCATTCCCATTACATCAAAAACTACATTATCTAGTACACTATTCACATATTATAGGGTCCCAAAGGTATTAAGAGATGTCTAAGAGTCTTCATCTATTGAATCAAATTTATTTCAAGACTATGAATATAATCTTGGGTCATGTAGGAAGGTAAATAGGGCCTTTTGTATGAATGTTAGAGCTTCACAACTTTGCATGCCAAAGGGGGAAAAGGGAAAATTTATTTTGAATGTTTAACATGAATGATGGTATTAGAAAGTAAAAAAAATGAACATTGGACTTGGATGGAAGGGAATGCTAGGGATGTCAGGTCCAAAAGGGATCAAAAAGTTCAAAAGTTTAAAATATAATGAGATTTTAGGAAATCAAGGAAGGAATGGTAGGAAGGTAAGAGAAGGCTTGAAACTCTAAAATTGGGAAATAGTTATGAAAATTTAAAGAGCATTGGTGGAGTTTTAGACCATTAGGGGTGCATGGAAAGAGGAACCAGAATGGGGAATGGCCAAAATTTTGACTCCAATAGTATACCTAGAGAAATTAGTGGTGTTCTGAGCTATGAAGAGAAGCATGCCTAGGATGACAGGTTCAATAGGGATGGATGGATGGATAAATAAATATAAAATTCCAATAAAAATTTGACTTCTTCATCTATCCATCTATCCCCATAGACTTTTTATCTTTTTCATGCTTCCCTCAACAACTCAAAACTCCATTTATTGCTCTATGTATCCTATCAGAGTCAAAATTTTGGCTATTCTCCATTCTAATTCATATTTCCATGGACCCTTGATGATCCAAAAATCTATGAAAGTTCTTGAAATTTTCTAGAGTATCTCCAAAATTTAGATTTTTAGGCCTTCTCTTACCTTCCTTCACTTCCTTGAAAGCCCATTATCTTTTAGATTTCTTCATCCCTTCATCCCTTTTAGACTTGTCATCCCTAGAATATTCTTCCCTCCATATGTAATTTTTGAATTATTAGAATTTCTCATATTATCATTTTGATTGGAGCTTCATTATATCTTTTCCCTTCTTCCTCCTTTTCCATGCAAAGTCATGAATCTCTAAAATTCATACAAAAGGCCCTACCTAACTTCTAGCGCAACCTAGAATACCTTTCTTAGTTCACCTCTAGCACAAAGTGCATGAATGGCTTGGGATTGGGTGGATAATTTGTAAGCTTTTTCATAATCTTGAAATAATTGTGGTAATCTATGAATTATCTTGCTATGTCCAACAATGTTTTTCTATCACTTGTTCACCCTAGGCACCCTTAGTAACACATGCACAATCTATACCCAACAATAATCAAAACCAAAATAATTCATTAAATTTTCCTTCCAAAAATTAGAAAAGAAGAAAAGAAAACCTTTATTAGTCGAAATTAACTCGCCCTTAATATAATCTAAAGAGTTAATATCCCTCCATATTTAAAAATTTAATGATATATTTATATAGTTTTCTAATAGTACATATCCTATTATGTTATCCTATGCTATAATATTAGCTTTCTACTTTAATAGTACATATCCTATTATGATCTTCCAAAATATGTTAGCACTAATGGTTGTACCAATCAATCCTATGATACGAAAAACTTATTACCCAAAAATAATTACTTCCAATGTATCTTTGTCTTAGGGATGAGTCCATAAATATGAGGAAAAATATTGAGCCACTTGCAATGTGTTAGGATTCCTATTTTCCAAGACTCATAATTGTCCTTAGAATGATTATGGAAGGATGATTTGTATAACTCATAATTATTAAAATTATACACTCCTCAAATGATAAAATTAGGGATCAATACACATTCAATAATTGAATTGAAGTAATTTTATCAAAGAAAAAATTTCCCAAGTGCTGACATGTCCAAGTGATCCTCTAGAATGCAAATGTAGTAAAAATTGAATAAAATTTACCTATGACTGAATCTAAAAAAATTGCATGGATAGCTTGATAGAGGTGCTCAATACCTTCCAATTATGTAAGAATCATGAAAATTAGAGATCTAAAAAAAAATTATGAGTTCAAGAGCCAAAAATGAAGATCTTCATTCAGTGAGAAATTAGTTACACCTATAGAAAAGCTAGAAAAATGACCTATATCATTATAAAGTACTCAAAACTAGCTTTATGATAATATCTCATTTTTGAAAATCTAGCATCTAAGTCAAAAGTTATGGAAATTTAAAAAACACCACCCTATTAGGGCTTAGGGGGTCAAAATTAAGCCACCTTGTTGATGATCATTTAACCATCAAATTTAAGATAGTCCCTATTGAAGGTCTTTTGGTCATCAAATTTAAGATACTATTTGTGATGGTTGTTTGGTTGTGAAATTTAAGATAGCCTCTATGATGGTAATGTGGCCATTAAAATTTAAAATCGTTGCATGAAAAATAAACAATTACCAAAAACATTTCACCAAAATATGAAGCATTTTATGTAAAAATGGGGATTTTTAGGTCTTTTGGACTTAATGGCAAGGTCTTTTTTGCCCCAAAGTGAAATTATAAAAATCTTATACCTAATTATCTCCTAGATCCTAGAAGGGGTTGGGTATGTGCAGGATCATCATGGAAAAAACAGGCCTTTAAGTGGCAAAAAAATTAGAAAAAACAGAGATAGGCAACTTGATGTAAAAAAATGAATAAGTTATCTATATTATTTCAAAAATATGTAAGAATAGAATCTGTAGAAAATTGAATGTAGTTTCTAAACTACTAGGTTTGTTTAAAAATAGAAAAGAAATCTATTTGGTGAAAATTGGAAATTTCAATGTAGTAGTACTTAAATTTCAGGGAAAAAATAAGAAGTAGGTGTTTGTCTGACCACCCTAACCACAATAAAATGATAATATTTTTTTATAATATTTTAGATATAAGTAGAGGACTCATGTCCCAATGTGATGAATATTTTTTTTTTATTTTTCCAAGTAAATAATTAATTATGAATTTTTTATTACAAATTTTAAAAAATATAAAAAACTCATATGTCTGACCACCTTAACTTGGTCAAAACTTCATGAAATTCATTTTTTCTTTTTTTAATCCTATAATATGTGAAGCATAGAATGTGACGCATGTTTTGGATTCAAAAAATTTGATACCATTTGAAAGCTATAGATGTTTTTCAATTATTCTATCAATCAAGAATTTAGTCATAATTTGAATAGAAAATGAATAATAATTACTTATTAAATTAAAAGTAAAGCATAATTTATATTGGTGGAAAGCTGAGAATCTCCTTTAAAAACCCTTTTTGTTTCATCAATTTTGGGTAAAAAAAAGTTGTCAGCCACATACCCATCATATTGCCACTTTTTGGCCCATCATGATCCTGTACATACCCAGTTTATAGATCTAAAGCTTTGATACCATGTTAGAGTCACCAATGGACTCAAGCTTCTAGAATGACCAAAAAAACCAAAATATGCTTCTGCTTGAGAGAGTAGCAATAGAACAAATATTTCTTAATTATGGGCACAATGGATTTGATTAAACCACAATATCATTGCATAGATTACATTGGCTTGAATTGAATGGATTAAAATTTACATATGATGTCTTTCTTATATAGGAAAGGTTGAGAGACAAGACTTGACAATATTGTGACAAGTTTCTTAATCCTATGCAATGAGACAACTAAAATAACAAATTTTAAAGGACCTAAGGCACAAGAAGAAAATGAGATAAGATAAAATCTCATTTACAACTAAGACTTCTAGAAATATTCCTAGGACCTAAGTAAAATTAACATGTGAATAGGACCTACTAGGTGAACTAGTTGGGAAAAATTCCTAATTCACACCAACAAAAATCACCATCAAATCATATGATGATCTTGAGTGTGAATCAACTAGAACAATAAAATTTACCATACAAGTTGGACTTGTTACCATGGAGACCACATGTCAAATTTTAGACCTTGATCTCCCTTACAAAATTCTTCTATGTTGACCATGGATACATTCCATCTAAGTTATTCCCTTCACTTACCACCAATAGACTCTCAAACTTTCCAATATTATAAATTCCTAGAATGAAACTATGCCCATTCACATCATTTTCTGACAAATAATGTCACATTCCCTTCTTCATCCTACATAGATCCATCTTCACTAAATACCTCATCCACTTCACATAACACTCTTGAGATCAAGGCTAAAATAATCAACAAAGGGTGCAGAGAATATGAGTTGCATGACTCATCTTATGTAGGAAAACTCTCTCTCTCTCCTAAGTCTTATGGTCAACTACGACTTTGTAAGACAAAACTTGAAGTAACTTTCTAAAGATTCAAATATTGGGGGATCTTAGATAAATAAAATAGTAAGGAAGACATAACATCATGGCCCTATAAAGATGAGGATGAACATATATGAACCTTATGAACAAAAAAAAACCCTAAGGGCCATCACATATGTAAAAGCATGTGATATAAGGGTAGAGGTTTGGGAGTGCATGAAGAAGGAATAATTGAGCCGATACAACCTAAAGATAATATGGGTTACCAATAACTTGGATATAGATCATCTAAAATGATGCCTTCAAAACCCAAGTGTGTCCTCACTAAGACAACTCAATTTTCTCCTATTATTAAGAGTACCAATAGGGGAACCTACAAAGATTCTTTCAAATATATTTCTAAACTATTCGATGACATGAGAATTGACACCATCACACCATATAATTCCATTGATCTTCCACTTGTCTATATCAATTAATATATTAAGATTAATACAGATTTCTTATGCTTTGCACATTTCAAAATGAAGAGATAATCATTGAGCTTATGATAACTCGAGAGAACATACCAATATGTGATCACAAATCAAGGTTTGACATCATGCTAAATTTAATGCTACATATTTTAGGGAACAAGTCACCTGCCTTAGTCATAAATAATAATATTAATAATAATAATAATAATAATAATAATAAGAGGTCCCTTAGTGAAAATCTAGATGAGGTACTTTTGGACCATAAAAAGGTAAAAACAAAAGATTTATTTTCTAGTGAAAATATCTTTGAGGTACTAGAGGATGAGGAACTTGAATTGATTCCCCATTATCAAGAAAAATCTATAATAATTATTGAAGATACAAAATAGATAAATATAGGAATTGAATAAATTTGAAAGATAATTATCATGGCTACATCATTAACCACTAAATAAAACCAAGATATAGCAACCTTAAAAGGATATCTCAAGATTTTGTATTATATTTAGTAATACACCACTTGGAAGTATATCCTAATGCTAAACTAAGAAAGATATACCCACAAAATTCCCTTTTGGTGAAAGTAGAGTGACAAAAATTTCTAGAGGGATTTATTTTACCAATTTCAAATCCAATTAGAGGCATCCACATTTGTATACCACAAAATAGTCAACAATATGATTTTTTTCTAATACTTTCTCATAATATTCCAAACATTGAGCTTCTATGTGATCTTGTTGGTCCCAATTCTCTATGGTATGATGATATCTATACATATCTCAATAAAAAAATTCTCCTATGTAATCCACAATGCCAATTTTATCCACATATTATCCCACTTCACCCTCATAAAAAATGTATTATATCGAAGAATATTTAATGAAACCCTTCTAAGGTGCCTTGACACAAAAGAAACCCAAACTGCTTTACATGAGGTACATAAGGGTATCTATAGTTCATATTCCAATTTTCCCATCCTTGTCAAGAATATATAAAGAATAAGCTATAAAAAGACGTTGAAAACTCATCAGTTTTAGATTGGTGAATTGGTAATAAAGGAGAATTAGAGAAATCTTCAAGCCCATGAGAATAAAGGAAATTTTAAACCAATTGGCTAGTCCCTTTTATCATGATAGCCAAATATAGTTCATGAGCTTATCAACCTAGCAAACTAGAAGGTCAAATACTCAAGGAGCCCATGAACATCATACACCTCAATAAATTTATGCCCCATCAAAATATCCCAATTTAAATAAAAATCCAAAAAAATTAAAAAATATAAAAAATAGTAAAGAGAAATAATATGTCCATAGGTGAAAACCATTTTTGTGGTTCCTTGGGCAAGTAAAATGATAAAAATTAGTTATAGTCATGATTTTTATTTTTCCCTTTCACCATCTATTAGGATACTAGATCTCCCTTACATCATTTTCATCAACCATAATAAAGCATGCACCCACCAATCCATAATAAATATATCATGGCTTATTTTTTTATCACTAGTTGGTGTCACTTTCCACTTCATCAGTCAAAGCATACCATTCATGTTTCACCCTCCCTTGTTAGAATTTGGAATTTATCTAAATTTTGTTTTACATTAGGTTTTTTCATGCACCTAAGTGGCCTAGTGTGAGGTTTAAGTACATCTATTTCATCTCATAAAGCCATTGCATTTCATCCCTTCAGATCACCATCCATAATAAATTTAAGCTTCCTAGACTTACCTATAAAAAAAAGTAAACTTCACATGCAAAAACTTGTGCCTTATTATGAAATCATATAGGAAATTAGATCATGAGAATTAACCAACCTATGTATTCCCTTGCCTACCATCCATGTCTATCCAATCAACCATGCCCATAGGGATTCATAGTTATAGCATTCAAGAATAATACTAAGCTTCACATATCCTAATTCTAATAAGAGATTTATTGAATACAAGAAATATTTTTTAGTAAGTCTTTCTTCTTTAATTTATTTTTTTGACCCATGAATACACCTACTTAAGGCCACTTAGATTTTTCTATATCTTGGTACATCTTGACAATTATCTAATGGTTGATAGTCTTTGTTTGTGTATGTTGTGTTTGTGGTTGTCCTTTAAATGATCCACCAAGGCTAGTTCCTACCTTGAGTGTGTATAAATTTATTTAATATTTCCATTATTCTTTTCATAGGCCCACTAAGCCCATGCCACATACTTGTGTAGACAAGGATTTCCACATGTTTTAAAGTGCATTCTTCATGTGCTCACTTCAAAGGTGGAACTAATTTTGCATTTATTAGGAAAACCCATTGTTTGCAAGTTAATTCCATGGAAAGGTTACCTTGTCACAATAGTATTTATACTATTTGGTGCATGATTTCATTTTCTATATCAAAACTTAGGATTTATCTCCACATACTAGTATAGCCTATCCTTTTATAAATTTGATCTTATCTTTCACCCATTTCCATCAAATCACTCCATTATCTATACCATCACAAATCCATAGTATGGATTCAATTTATTATTTTCCACATTCCTTCCCATTACCATCTTACCCATCCACCATATCACCCTTGTTCATCTCTCTTTGTATCATGATGCAACAAAATAATAATAATCACCATATAGTCCACCTTGCATATCTTGCATCCACATTACATTAGGTCGCATCTAATCATCATAACTACATATCCACAACATAATAAACCTATATAAGCATCCATAATCATAGTTATCTCAAAAATAATAATGCATCCATTAGATCATATAGAACCCATCATTGCATAAAATATATCATTTTCATTTCATTCACATTTTCCATAAAATATAAAAGAATCATTAAACCATTTGCATTAGTATATCTTGATTCAGGGCATCCTTGTGCTAATGATTACATGCAGCATCGTAGCAACTTCTAGCGATATCATTACTTTGGATAAATTAAATAATAGCTCTCAAGCTATTTAATTTATCATGAATCAAAAGACACGATTTATAAAGTCATTTTGATTTGTTAATGAAGATAAATATTAAATGAAGAGTCATCATCATTTGTCAAAGATTAAATATTTTCTCAAGAGGCACGATTTCTTACAAGGCCGACTTGTTTTAAATGGCGTGATTTTTTTTAAAGAAGACGTCTTTCCCTTGTGGCTGACCAGTTTGGGAAGAGACACGTCCTTCCATCTAAAGATGTATATATACTTGATGCTGTTGTTCACTATGACGATCAATTCAAGCAAGTTCGAATATTCATTTATACAAGTGTGAATTCTTCAAAGAGCAGTGCGAATTCTTCTAAGAGTATTTACGAATTCATTCAGGGCAGAATTGGATACTGTGAAATGCAGATTTTTATCTGCTTCTACATCTTGTGTAGGTGCTGAAGGTTGGCCTTGTTATTGGCCTCATTGTAAAGTGAATTTTTGCCTCTATTTATATATATATAAGTGAGATCTTTGTTGCTAGGTTTTTCTCCCTCAAGAGGAGGGTTTTCCTAGGGTATTTGTTGTGTTATTGTGTCTGATTTTGAATTAATTTTTTGTGCACTTATCTAATCACTAAATTTAACATGGTATCAGAGCAGGTGTGAAAAAGATCATGATTAGATTCGTGCTTTCACAGCATTACTCTATTCTTTGTTGAAGGTTCTTTTCTATCTATACATCATTTAAGATGGTGAACAGATTGAAGATTGAGGATAGACTCAATGGATCTTCAAACTAAACCTCATGGAGATTCCAAATCATGCTTACATTAGAGGAGAATGATTTAGTTGAATTTGCAGAGACCAAGGTTCCCGAACCTAAAGAGGAAGAAGAGAAGCTACAATGGAGGAAGAAAGATATCAAAGCAAAGAAGTTGCTAGTTGACTCCATTAAAGACCACATCGTCCCTATTGTTTCTAAGTTGAAGACTATGAGGGAGATGTTCAAAACTTTGGAAGAAATGTATGAAATCAAAAACACCAGCTAGGCTCTTGCGCTGAAGCAACAACTTCATCATGTGAAGATGACAAAAGGAGAGATCGTGATCACCTACTTCATGAGGATTGCAGAATTGAGGGATCAACTCTCCACAATTGGCCATATGGTTGAAGATAAAGATTTGACAATGCTTGCACTCAACGACTTGCCATTATCTTGGGAGTCCTATATTCAAGGAATTAGTGCGAGGTCTAAACTCCCAAAGTTTGATCATTTGAGGGCCGATTGCATTCAAGAGGAATCAAGGTTGATGGCTAGAGGTGTTGGTCCAAGTTCTTCTAATCAAGAAATCCATGTTCTTGCAGCCCAAGCTTCAAAGAAGAAAGGAAAAGGTGGAAAGAAGGGTCACTTCAAGAGGAATCATGATAAATGAAATGATGATGCTCCCCTTTCCAAGAAGAAGTGAGACTTGTCTAAAATTCAATGCTTTAGGTGTGACAAGTTTGGTCATTTTGCCAAACATTGCCCTGACAAACCTAAGCATCAAGCCTCCGTTGCAGATGTAGAAAATGTTTCTCCTCAGAAGAATGAATATCTCTTTTTCTTAGCCTTGTCAAGCAATGTTGCCACTGACACCAACACATGGTTGATTGACATTGGTGCTTCTCATCACATCACCGGGTTCAAGGAGCACTTATCAAGCTTGGTGAAGAAAGACTCTTTGGAACAAGTTATCATTGGAGATGATGCTAGTTACACTATGAAAGGGATTGGGACCTCTACTCTCCATTTGGATTCAGGCATCACACTTCACTTGAGCAATGTTCTTTATGTTCCGGGGATCAAGTGCAGTCTCATCTCTATTTCAGCCCTAGAAGATAAAGGATATCAAATTGCCTTCTCAAAAGGCAAAGTTCTTGTATGGATGGAGAACTCTACCTTCAAGGATGCTCAAGTTATTGGAGTTAGACATGAAATTCTTTACAGAGTTTTCACTTGTCCTCTACAAGCCTTGGTTCATGATACTTCTTCTCTATGTGATCTTTGGCATAGAAGATTGGCGCATCTACACTTCTGTGCCTTGCCAATTATGGAGAAGATGGTGACAGGTCTACGTAAGTTCGACAAGGAGCATGAAGGCACTTCCAAGGGATGCGCTCTAGGTAAGAATGTAAAAGCCACCTTTCATAGTATTGAAAATAGATCTAAGAGTATTTTAGATCTCATCCATTCAGATTTATGTGGTCCTATGTCTATTCCGTCTTCAAGCAGATTTTTGTATTATGTACTGTTTATTGATGATCACTCTAGGAAGACTTGGATTTATTTCTTGAGGTCTAAAGAGTCTGAGGAAGTATTAGCTAGATTTAAGGAGTTCAAAGCCTTAGTAGAAAATCTTTCTAGTAAAAGAATTAAGGTCCTTAGATCTAACAATGGTGGAGAATACACCTCTGGTAGTTTTCTATACTTTTGTATTAATGCAGGGATTAAGAGGGAGTTCTGTGTTCCCTATAATCCTCAGTAGAATGGTGTTGTAGAAAGAAAGAACAAGACAATCATGGAAGCAGCAAAGGCCATGATTCATGATCAAGATTTGTAGACTTTCTTATGGGCAGAAGCCTCTAGGACAGTTGTATATGTGCAGAACAAAAGTCCTCACAAGATCTTGGAGAATATAACTCTAGAAGAAGCCTTCACAGGGAAGAAGCCTGAAGTCAGTCACTTAAGAATCTTTGGATGTCCTATTTATATCCATGTTTCGAAGGAGAAGAGAACTAAGTTGGAGCCTTCTGGCAAGAAGGGAATTTTTGTGGGCTATAGCGAGACATCTAAAGCCTACAAAATTTACATTCTAGGACAAAAGTTGATCAAGATTAGTAGGGATGTTACTTTTGAGGAAGACATTGCATTTAGGAGATCCAAGCGCACTCACATGGAGTTCAATAATGAAAAGTCTCCTCAGGATATGGAAGTTGACCATACTCCTGAGATTCAGAGGGAGACTGTTGAACCAAAAGAAGTTACTGATCCTGTTGAACCCTTGGAGCCTACTGATGGGCCTACTGACATTGTCATTGGAAGAAAGAGACCTCTATAGGCTAGGCGTACTATGCAAGAGGTAGAAAGCTTGCAGCTCCTAGAGGCACATTCAGAGAAAGTAAAAGGCCTCATAAGTTCTTCAATTACGTTGCCTTGATGAGTCAGATTATTGATTCAGAGCCTTCATGTGTTGAAGAAGCATCCAGTCATCAGGTTTGGAGAGATGCAATGGTAGAGGAGTATCAATCAATTCTGAAGAATGATGTTTGGGACATTATTCCTAGACCTAAGAGCAAATTAGTGGTATCTTCAAAATGGCTCTTCAAAATCAAACATGCTGTAGATGGGAGCATTGAGAAGTATAAAGCAAGATTTGTGGCTCGAGGGTTTTCTCAGAAAGAGGGAGTTGATTACGAAGAAACATTTTCTCTTATTGCTTGTTACACTTTTGTTAGAACTATCCTTGCCATTGCTGCATCGAGAGGATGGAAGATTCATCAGGTGGACGTAAAGACAACTTTTCTTAATGGTGTAATTGAGGAAGAAGTTTACATTGAGCAACTTGATGGTTTTGAAGTTCATGGGAAGGAGTCACATGTGTGTAAGCTGAAGAATGCCTTGTATGGTCTTAAACATGCTCCTCGTGCTTAGTACAAAAGGATTGATCGATACCTATCTAGTTTGGGCTTCTTGAAGAATGATGCTAATTCAAATCTCTACTTCAAGGTAATCAATGGTGATGCATTAATATTGGTTTTATATGTTGATGATTTGATCCTTACTAGAGAAGATCACCCGATTCTCGAGTGCAAGAAGGAGTTGACTTCAGAATTTGAGATGAAGGACCTTGGGCTCATGCATTACTTCCTTGGTTTAGAAGTTTGGCAGAAACTAGATGAGATGATTCTAAGTCAAGGAAAGTACACCATTGATATACTTAAGAGATTTGGCATGATGGATTGCAAATCCATGTCTACACCTATGGAGACCAACCTACATAAGTTGAAGGAAGTTGTACCTAATTCAGACTTGGTGGATCCTACATTGTACAGACAGTTGATTGGGTCTCTAATGTATCTGGTTAACACTAGACCTGATATTTGCTATGCAGTGAGTGCACTTAGCCAGTTTATGTGTGATCCAAGATAGATACATCTTGTTGCAGCTAAACATATCCTTAGGTACTTGTGTGGCACAGTTCGATATGGGTTGAGGTATACTTTAGATGCAAACTTGAAGTTGCATGGTTTTACAGATTTTAATTGGGCAGGGTGTGTCACAGATCAGAAAAGCACCTCTGGTTGTTGCTTTAGTTTGGGTTTTGTTATGATTTCCTGGTGCAGCAGGAAGCAGTCATCTATAGCATTGAGTACATCAGAAGCTGAATATATTGCAGCTTGTATGGCAACTCAAGAAGCAGTGTGGCTTTGTAAGCTCCTTGCAGGATTGTTTGGACAATCAATGGAGCCTACTATCATCCATTGTGATAATCAGAGTTGCGTGAAGCTTTCTGTCAATCCTGTGTTTCATGACAGAACGAAGCATGTTGAGATCAAGTACCACTACATCAGAGACATGGTACTGTGGAAGGCTATATAGTTGAGGTACATCAACACTGATGAGCAGATGATAGATATTCTCACCAAGCCTCTCTCTAGGATAAAGTTTGTATACTTTCGAGATAAGCTTGGTATGGTGGAGAATCTAGCCTTAACTGAGAAAGAGTCTCAGTATTAGTGAGCCTTTCTTTGAGTCCTTCTCTGTGAGAGAAGTTCAAGGTGAAAATCCTTGTTTTATATTTATCTGTTACCATAGTATGGTTGTAGCCATTATGGTAGATATCATGTTGAGGTGATATCCAATATCACGTTGAGGTGATATTTATCTTTTACCATAGTATGGTTGTAGCCATTATGGTAGATATCATGTTGAGGCGATATCCAATATCACGTTGAGGTGATATTTATCTTTTACCATAGTATGGTTGTAGCCATTATGGTAGATATCGTGTTGAGGCAATATCCAATATCATGATGAGGTGATATTCCTTTGTTCACCATAGCATGGTTGTAGCCATTATGGTTGATATCATATTGAGGCGATATCTGACATCACGATGAGGTGATATGTCTTGAGTAGCTAGAAGTATGCTCCTTAGCTGAGAGGGAGTGTTAATGATTACATGCAACATTGTAGAAACTTCCAGTGATATCATTACTTTGGATAAATTGAATAATAGCTCTCAAGCTATTTAATTTATCATGAATCAAAAGGCACAATTTATAAAGTCATTTTGATTTGTTAATGAAGATAAATATTAAATGAAGAGTCATCATCATTTTTCAAAGATTAAATATTTTCTCAAGAGGCATGATTTCTTACAAGGCCGACCATGTTTTAAATGGCGCAATATTTTAAAAAAAAGACATATTTCCCTTGTGGCCGACTAGTTTGGGAAGAGACACGTCCTTCCATCTAAAGATGTATATATACTTGATGTTGTTGTTCACTATGATGATCAATTCAAGCAAGTTCGAATATTCATTTATACAAGTGTGAATTCTTCAAAGAGCAGTGCGAATTCTTCTAAGATTATTTGCGAATTCATTCAGGGCAGAATTGGATACTGTGAAGTGTAGATTATTATCTGCTTCTACATCTTGTGTAGGTGCTGAAGGTTGGCCTTGTTATTGGCCTAATTGTAAAGTGAATTGTTGCCTCTATTTATATATATATATATAAGTGAGATCTTTGTTGTTCGGTTTTTCTCCCTCAAGAGGAGGGTTTTCCCAGGGTATCTGCTATGTTATTGTGTCTGATTTTGAATTAATTTTCTATGCACTTATCTGATCACTAAATTTAACACCTTGAGACCTCAAACAATCCCACAACTCTCATCCACTCCTCATCTATCTTCTCAAGGTGATATCATATTTGTACCATCACAAACCATGACCACTCCCACAAATGTAGTATGGCCAATAGCTCTCGCATGCATTATCCTCTTGCCATTAATGAATTTTTATCCTACATAAGAGCCCATCCATGCATGCATGCATAGTTACCCTACATAGGCACCCATCCATGTATGGGTGCCTTATTATCCTATATAAGCACTCATTCATGTATGGGAACCCAGTTACCTTGCATAGGGACCCACCCATACATGGGTGACCATTTAGCCTACATAGGAACCTATTTTTCCTACATAGAAACCCATTTTCTCTATCCTCTATCTAATATCCTCTTATCTCCTATCTATTTCTATCCATATACTCAGTCCACCTATCTCCTATCTAAACAATTTGTCTATCCTTCCATAGTGAACCAAAGGAAATGAGGTTTCCTCCTTTTAGGAGATGGAACTTTGGGACCTATTTCACACTTTAGTTCATTAGGAAATCAAGATCCATCATCCAAGTGACTAAATTGAGGGAAGTAATAGAGGTTTCCTTGTGTGATTAAATGGGGGTTCACCATTAAAATGAAGCTCCAAAGGAGAAATGCAAACACTCATGGACTAAACCCTAGAAACTTAAAGACGTGAAATTAGATTAAAAAAAGAGAATGGAACATAAGGGTACCTAGAAAAATGTAGAGGTAAAAACAAGATTTGAAAAACCTTGGAAATTATTGTTTTAATGTGCATTGGGAATGATATTCCAAGATGGGAAATTTAGTCCTGCTACGAGAAATTGGGCAGGATTTGAAATCTTTTGGTGATTGTTCAAGATCTACAAAAAACTGGAAAAAAGGGTATAGTGGGACTCATAAACCTAGATGGGTGATTTAGTCTTAATACTCCTTTTCATAAAAGCAAGATCTAAATTTTTTCTCTTATCTCTACACTTCCTTCCTATGTCTTTCAAACTTTGCTTCTGGATCCAAGCTTGTTAAAAATATGCAAAACAAAATATTGTGTTGATTTTCTTATGGGGGTTTTGTCTTGGTCAAACCCCTAGTTTGGTAATTCAACCTTGATGGAAAATATAGATCTGAAATGGAAATGTGTGTGAAGGTCCTAACCTTGAGTGTGTCTAAGATTAAGAGATCTAAAATGCAATAAAACCCTACTCTAATGCACTGAATAGGATGCATAAATGAGACATGAAAATGATGATCACTCTCTTTGGGAGATCTAAAATCACCCTAATAAGCCATAAGAATGCACGTACCTTCCTTTAGGTAGAAATTAGAATGATAATGGAAGATGGAATTACTTAGGAAATAAGTCATTAGGCTTGGTTCGATGGTTAGTTGCATCTCCCCAACCTATAATCCATCATGACTCTCCATAGGCAACCATCATCAATCCTTGGCAATGCCTGATCTTGAAATGAAAGTGAGCTTGAAGACCTACAAAAAAACTATAATGCTGCTCCAAGACTTGAACTTTTATTGCTCCTTGTTCTTGAATGCAAATGCTTGAATCTCTTGCTTACTAACTTGCTTGTCTTGTTCTTCCTAGATCTAGTTTCTAATGTCCAAAAATGAGTGTGAGACTTAGATTTTATAGGAAACCTATCTAATTTACCATTCGTTAGATCCCAAATGCCGAAATTTATGAAATTTGAATTAAAAAATTGAACTTCCTACTCAAACCCTAAAAAGGGCCCCAAACGGGACTCATATTCCCAAGGTAGCATATGGGTCCCACCTAGGGGGCTCATACACCCAATGTGGCATATGGGTCCCACTCTAGATTTTTAGTGTGAGAGAATGTCGAGAGGTTGAAATATTAATTATATTTATTGAATTTGTTGAGATTTTAGTTGAAATAAACCTTGGGATGCATAATAAAGGGTCTTAGGGGCCTATTAATGATGATTTAAAGGGGATAAATGTAAGGGTACTAAAATAGGTCCAAAATAAGTGTGAAATTATACTATCTCCAAGAAGGGAGTACAATTTTTGACACTACACATCCTTTTCATAGGTTTTGGTTATGCATTATTATTGGATCTCATCCATTCCTCTCTTTCAATCCTATCATATCCTATCCATTTATCTTTTATCCTATAATTATATCCACCCATCCAATCCTATCCTATCCAATCAATTTATCATTTATATATCCTTCCAACCCAACCATCCCCATCTAATCCATCCATTACAATCAATATTAATCCATACAATCTACCTCATCATCCAAAATCAGCCTATATTTTTTATCCAAATCAACTAATAATCTATTGATCTAGTTATCATCATAGGGATGTTGTTGGCCTCATAGTTTTCATTGCACCATAAGGTCAAACTATTAATGCCTGATACAAATACCAAATTTAATGGATCCATGGCAGACAATTAAGCCATGTAACAATTCCCGAGGGGAGTGCTGACCATTTGACAACAATCTCCCCCTTAATTTTAACTAAGGGGATTCAAACCCATAACCTTTGGATCTGATACCATTTGTTTTCCCCATGGTTTCCATTGTGCTAAAATGTCAACCTGTTAATGCTCGATACAACCATCACAGTTAACGGATCCATGGGAGGTGGTTAAGCCATGCCACGAATCCTGAGGGGAGTGTTGACCATCTGCCAATAGATGTATCCTTCCCAATCCATGTGTTTTTATTATCATTAATAAAATAATCTTTGGGGTGCACATTGTTCTTATTGTTAACTTTGTTATCCTCATCATCAATCAATTGATCATTTTCAACTTGACTAAGGGTATAATCTTGGTTTATTTTTGGTTTCTTGTGCATGCTTTTGTATACCATTATATCATGATCATCATCTATGGACTGAGGATCGTTAGTACAAGTCAATTACACTTGATCCATGATGAATCAAAGCATAATTTAGCCACTAAACCTCAATCACAAACAAGATCATTCAAATTGAAAGTTAAACTAAGCATTTATTGAAACTAAAAACTAAAAACTATGAAAATAGTTAAATTACTACTCTAACCCATTTGAAACTTATCCTGTTTTGGAATTGGTGTCATGTTGATGTGGAAAAATGACCCTTTCCAAATCTTATGATTAGTGATTTTGTTACAATTGATTCTATGGAAGAGAATCAATGAAACCATTGTGATAAATGGATGAAATCTTGATTTATGCTAGATTAAACATGATGCAAGCTACGTTAACATGATTTTATGTTGAAATTGATCTAACTATGCAATTGCTAAGCTAATCTAAGCTAATTCTAAGCTAAAATATAGAAACCCTAATTTATAAACAAGCTAAGATGGATGCATGGAAGCCATTAATGGAAGCTTAAAGCTATTATGCAACTAAAAATGAATTAAAACAAGCTAAAAGTGAGTAAATTGAGAGTGTGAATGTAAGTGAGTTCAACAACATAAGTTTGAAATTGAAAGATGGATCAATTTGTCTCCAAATAGTGTTCTATTTATAGGAGAGAAAATAAGAAATAAAGGGTTGCTATTAAAAAGGCTAATCAATGGTCTAGTATGGAGGAAATAGGAGACATGGATCATGCATTCTCATCGACGAATGAGAGTGCAAGATGAGAATTAATCAAGGGATCACATTTGTTTTTAGCAAACACACTTTTGATCTACACACATAGGTCACCTGGTGACTTGCCCAAGAGGTTAAAGGTTTAGCTTGTTCAAGAAGCCAAGTGAGATGATTGGAGGAGAGAGAATATTCTTTGGAATATTCTCATGGGCAAGGATATAAGATATTTTGAAAATTAAAAGAAATTTTTAATTGTTCAAAAAAGGATAAGGAATATTCCATAGGAATATTCCCCTTTTAGAGGAAGATTAGTTTAATTGATAATTAAACATGGTTTAATCATACAATTAGGGGATTAGAAGAATTAAAGGGATATTCATTAAATTAAATGATTTAATGAATGGGAGAGAGATGAAATGATATTTAATTAAGTAACTTATGGTTATTTAATTAAATAAGATGACTTAGGGAATTAAATAAAATACTTTGACCTATTTAATTTAATGAGATGAAGTGTTAGCATGAAAGGGGGAATTAACCCGATTTGAATTAATTAGGTTAATAGATGTAAATGATGCAATTAATTAATTAGCTAGGATAATTCAATTAATTAAGCAAAAAGAGGATGGGTTTTGAGAGGAAATGATGTTAGTAAACTTGATTCAAGTGTATGATATCATTTAGGACGTTTTTTCAGTGTCTACATTTTTCCCCTCTTTGAAGAGAGGTACCTATTGCTTCAGTTCAAGGAATAATGCTCCTTAGATAAGAATTGCTTTCCAAATAAAAAAATAAATATTTTTTGATTTTTTACATGCCCCAGTGGAAGGATAAAGCTGATTCCCTACCCCCTCAAGAAATCATATGGAAATTTTGAATTTTGGGTTGATTTCTCGATAAAGATGAAAAGCTGCACCAAGGGTCTAGAAAAGCTCTGAGATGCAAGAATTGTGCCAAAAACACAAAAAATGATGCAGAATAAGGTCTAGATTAACAAATTGGCGAAAATGATGATAAACCCTAGCTTAAAGGTGAAATTAGGACAAAAAACCCTAATTTTCTAGCTTAAATAGGCCAAGAAGGGTCAGTTTCAATTTATTTGTGCATTCACACCTTAGAGATTCTTGTTTTGAGATATGACCCTCTGACGAAATTGTGCGGTGAGAGCTCTCCAGACAAATTTTCGATTGAGTTCAAGAGTATCAGTGGATTTAGGCTCAAAACCACTGATATGTAACTCCAAACTTGATTTGAAATTTGACTTTTTGATGCATTTATTGCTCTTTTAGTTTAAAATTTGGTGGCATGACTATATAGTGATGCCCATTTGAAAATTGGTGACACTAAAATGATCTATAGCAACACATATGTATATGGCGACACACTTCATGATTTAAAATTAGGGTTTCTAATTTTAAATTGTGACACATACTTATATAGCAACACACTTGTTGATTTGAAAGCTAAGGTTAGGGTTTCCAAAGTTTAAATCGCAATGCACATGTATATGGTGACAAAATTTGTTATTTGCAATTTGAAATGCCTTTGGGAATCACAATTTGAAATTTAAATATAGTGACACTATTGTAAATAGCAACACTATTGTGATTTTTGAGTTGAAAATTCCAAACTGAGCCAAATTTTTTTATTTTTGATGTCGTGCACTTTGTGAGTGCAGGAGGTCATTGAACCATTGATATCATGTGAGCATATGGCCACAATGTTGGAGAGACTAGGTGAGTTTTTTGAGTTATGATAGGAGCACCTAGGAGAGATTGACCTTTTCATTTGTTGTACATGTGCCTATCGTCTGAACTCATGTAGCGATGATGACTGCACTATGCAAGAGATGGAACAATGAGACCTCATCTTTTCACCTTCTGACTGGCGAGGTGATAGCGACCTTGGAGGATGTATGGTGTATTCTTCATTTGTTGATACATTGTGAGTGGGTGATCTTTGATGTCGATGCCAGGTATGATTCCTGTCACGAGATGATGGAGTTAGAGAATATTTCCTTAGTCACATCACATATCGACTTCAAGATGTATAGAGGTCATGTGCCCATGTTTTGATTGATTATTATAGCCATCATTTCAGGTTTGGTCACTCCAAACTGATGGAGCAGAGGGTTTAGCTTGGGATGGGGCCTAGCATGGAACCAAATGCTTCATATGAGGTCACTTTTTGCATGGGGGCCAGTGATGTTGGCCTCACTATATCAGGACATGCATGACTTTGTTTATTGTGATAGGAGAGCCATTCGTGTAGGGGTGACTCTAATTCACATTTGGAGATGGGAGCATATTGTTGTGCTCTGACTAATAGTACAGATGGAAAAAATCGAGCCAAATGATCATATGATCTAGCGATATAGAGGTACCATTACCTTGAGGCACACTAGAAAAATTGGACTCCCCTATTAGCACCAGGTATTATATGACATGGCAATATTCTGATGGTGACCATAGCTACAGATGCCACCATGGTATGATGATGCTCAATAGTTATTCTTCGTGAGATAGACTTGATACATGCAGGGTCACAATCATACCATCATTAAGCGATACCTACCAGATAGAGTATCATGATAGCTCGAAGAGCAGCAAGACAAGCTAGATGATGCTTATAGGGTCATTTTTGCAAGGTCTGCTTGAGAGGTTCCTTCATAGCGACCCACCATTCTAGCTCTAGAGGTGGTGGAGGGATTTAGATGGTTAGTGGCTTAGCCATGGGCCTATGACTAAGGTTAGGCAATAGCACAAACTACACCTCCTTATGATGCTTGATTAACACCTCCTTAGCATTTGATAGACCCAATAGGTGCTCCTCCATGAGGGAGGCCCAAAGGTAGGGGTCAAAGAGGATAGGGATAGGGTGGTTAGGATGACAGAGATGGATAGATTATGGGAGCTCCACCAGTTGGAAAACAACCTCCACAACAACCTCTTGCACAACAACATCACATACAACAACAACTTGATGTTTAGTAGCAACTTGGTGTTTAGCCACCACCACCACCACTGGATCCCAGGGATATACAAATCTAGTAGTTGTAGCAGCAGGTGCAAGTTTTGACAGGTGAGTAGGATCAGGCCCACCAACAAATTTTGGCTAAATTACTGTTGAGTGAGATCAGGCTAGGCAACAGGTGGTGGCCATTACAATAGAGAGGGATCATGCAAGAAAATAGGTTTAGGCTTTCACTACCAAGAGAAACTAGTATATTGGGTGGTGACAGTAGTTAGATGCCCTCACAATAGCTACGTAGGGAAAGACTATATCTGCCAAGTTGTATTGAGAGGCTGTGATAGAGGCAACTTATTATAGGATACATTACCATCATGATGTGCAAGCACCACTGAGATAGCCTAATTATTCATAGTGTAGTGATGCATAGCCCAGGGCTAAGGATTATTTAGAGAGCCAGGTCAGAGAGGGTAGCAGCCATCAGGGCTAGCCCAATTTTGTATAGACACTTTTTGAATTTTGTTTCCCCATTCTTCCACATAGATATACATGCATGGGATCCTTCTAGATAGCCTCATGGATATTTTATTTATGATCGATATACATACACTAATATAGATTTTGTACCATGACATTTATTTTTTGATATATATATGATACAGATACAAATTCTATACGATGTGTTCATCTTATTGTATGCTTATGATGTATGGATGCAAATGATATGAGGTGCTTATATTTGATGATCTATAATTGCACCTAATTTATGCTTATGTGATATGTGATGCTATGAGATGATATGCAATGTTGTATTCTTTTTCAGTATCTTTTCATGATATGCCATGTGGTGGAGAATATGATATGCAAATGATATGATATGATGGATGAATTGCTTTTTATGTATTTTTTATGTAGTTTTAAGATGTTATGATTATGTATGCATATGGACATATGGATGGATAATGTAGATGTTATGCTTCATGGTATGATGTGTGATGTATGCTTGTGCAATGATTTGAGATGCTTAGAATAACAAATGTATAGTATTTGTCACAACTTAAGTGATGATGCAAAATGTATGATGTATGATATGATATTCTATGATAGTGCAAGATGGATGTTTTATGATTATGCTATGATTATGAAATGCATGTATGATGATGATTTTTGGATGAAAGATGGATGCATTAATGATGTTTTTATTGATTGTCATGATACCAAGTTAGCGTGGAGAGAAGATAGAAGAAACAAGAATGAATGACCATTGATTTTGATGATTGCTTCAAAAGATCCAACAAGTCTATGATCCACCAAGACTTCATTAGAGATGGTGACTAGACTTGCATGATGAGGATGAATGCAGGATGATGAGTTGCTCACATTTTGAGATTAGGATTTTTTGTCGTTCCTTATTGTTTGATATAACACATAGACACAATGTGTGAAGGTATTGATAACTAAGATGACATTGTATCTAGTGTAATGGACTTTGACTTAGCAAATATATAGGATAGTTCTTGTTCACACCTTGGTATATGAAAACCTTGTTGGAATGTAAGTTAGAAACTTAGAAAATATTGGACTAAAGCATACACAATAGTCAACAAAATACTCCAAACAACTTCCCTACACACAACTAAGAAAGTATGCACCAAGATTATTTTACAAGAGTACCCACAAGCACAAAAAATGAAAGATAATGATCGATTCCCCATTCCTTTCTCTCTGAATCATTTTGATATACATCATCGAGAGGTCCTCAGAATGGGTCATTCAGATAAATCATAAGAAAAAATCAAAGAAAAATAGTCGGTATTATCTATGTCTCTTTCCTAGTTTAAGTTTAGTGAAGGTGATGTCTAATAATGATGTCCATTGCAGGAAGGATACATCCTAGGACATTTTGATTAGATGGTTTTTTGATGTTAGGATGATGATGCTAAGATAAGCTATTGATACAAACTTTAAAGATGCACTTACCTATGATCTATACTTTAGATTGTGACAAAAAGGTCTCACTTTACTACTTGCTATACCTATTTTCTATTTGTTCTGCCAAAGGTTGAAGGTGAGACTTGATTTATTATGGTTGGAAGTTTATTTCAGATGTAAGTGAGATGGGATGAATGGGTTTTAGATTTTATGGAATATTTCAATGTTTGTGGTATTTTGAAATGTTTTGAGGTTGTTTTTGATCTTTTTAAAGGTTTATGCGAATGTTTAGATTTTTGGTTATTTGAGGCTATTTAGGTTTTTTGAATGTTTTCTAATGTTTTTGGATTTTAAAATTTCTAATGTTTTTGTGTTTTCTAATATTTAAATATTTTTGGGATTTTCAAAGTTATCTGGATGTTTTGGGTCTTTTTGAGTTTTGACCAAGAACCTAACCTAAAGACCTATTGTAGGGGTCTTGGGGGCTGATCAAAGATAAGCCTTGCCTACATTATACATGCAAAGACCACGTAGTTCGATCGAATCGACCTATTGACAAGATAAAGATATGAACAATTTGAGAGATACCAGTTTATTATGACAAACTTCCAAAGGATTGGCCTAGGGTGTCTCGAGGGCACATCAATGATGGCCTTGCCTACGTTCAAGCTCAAAGACGATGTAGTTCAACAATAGGGACTTTTTTTTATAGATTTTGAATGTTTGACCTTTTTAGGATTTTGATGTATTTTGGGTGTTTTAGATTTTTCCTTTACAATTTTTTGAATGTTTTTGGATTTTAGCTATACAGGGTTTTACAAATGTTTTTGGATTTTCTCATGAATGTTTTACGAATATTTTTGGTATTTTTGATGACCATAAAGATATACAAGAGCTCGATATAATATATAACGAATTTCCCCCAACATGACATGCGATTGACTACCTCGATATAGGTAGGAAAAATTGACCTTTGGAATGTTCCAAATAGTACTAAAGGGATTGTGATACTTCACAACATCAAGCTATGATACAGACACATATATATGTGATGGATAAATGGTGGTGCAAATAATGGTAGGACAAAAGAGCCAAAGAATAGATGGAGGTGCTTTATTTACACAAGGCACCTATTTTCTAGGTTTTCACCAAGGTACTTTCCCAAAGCACCACTGAAGTGGTTTTCACTAGAGGACAATTTTTTTCTTTACTTTTTTAATCCCTTTCCTCATTTTTTTGGATTTTGATTATTTTTTTATTTTTTTGTATTTTCATATTTACACCATTCAAGACGAGGCACAAAAATTTCTAAGATGTAATTTGTTGGTTGGTTCATGCAAGGGTTCACCTTCAGGTGTTGAAAATTGATGTGCTTCTGATCCGTAGCTTGTTGTGATGATGAAAGGACCCAACCAATTAGGCTCAAACTTTACTTTGATGTCTTGATCTAGAAGATTCTTTTGATTCTGTTTGAGAATAGATCCCCTACCTAGAAATACCGACATTTGATCTTCTTGTTACAACTCTATTCTAGTTAGTTTTGATATACTTGCAAGTGATTTAGGTCATCAAGATGATGCTCATCTAGGAATTCTAGCTCATTCAACCAAGATACTCTGTATTCTTCATCTGTGATTGGTCTTGTAGTGACACTTGCAATGATGGGAGCTCAACCTCAATAGGTAGGATGGATTTTGATCCGTAGACCAAGGAGAAAGGGGTTGCACCTATAGGTGTGTGGATACTAGTTTAATAGGCCCAAAGAGTAGGATTTAGCTATAGATGCTAGTTATGACCAGCTTCATTGATTTTTTTCTTTAGTATTTTTAGGATAGTTTTGTTCGTAGCCTCATCTTGGCCATTGCCTTGGGGATAACACGAGGTAGAGAATTGGTGTTGGATGTTGAATCTTTGGCACAACTCTTTCACATCCTGATTCTTAAAGGGTGTTCCATTGTCTGAGATTAGGGTTTATGGAAAGCCATAATGGAAAATTAGAAAGTTCGAGATAAATTTAGCAATCTACTTCCTCATTATGTAGGTCATGGAAATGGTTTGGACCCACTTAGTAAAGTACTCAGTGGAGGTTATGATAAACTTGTGACCATTGGATGAGGTTGGGGTGATTTTTCCTATGAGGTCAAGTTCCCACTACGAGAAAGGATAGGGTGTGATCATGGGTTACAATTCTTGAGCCAAAGCATAAATCACATATCCATGTTGTTCACATTGGACACACTTTTGCACATATTGATGAGATTCATTTTCCATGGTCAGCCAATAGTACCTAGTCCTCAATAGTTTCTTAGCTAACATCATACTATTATAATGGGACCCACATATACCATAGTGCAATTATGTTAAAGTAGTTAAGGCTTCGTCTTGGTTAATACATAGTAGCAATGTCCCTTTGCTGCTTCGATGGTAAAGGGTATAACCTAATATCATGAATTAGGATGCCTTTTCAAAAAAGGTCTTTTTCAGGTTTGAGATGATATTGGATGGGAGAGTTCCTCAGCTTAGGTAGATAAAAATGTCATGGTACCATGGGGATCGAGGACCAACAATGACACATGCAAATTCTGATTCAGGGATCTTGAAAGTTGGTATGAGAAGTTGTTCTACCAATAATTCACCTTGGAGGACATTGTTTGACATGTCTAGTAGTGATATAATCATTGCCATGGTGTCTACTACTCTGTTACTCATGCGAGGAATCTACTCAAAATTTATGTGTATAAAAAGGTCCTTGATACTGTCTACCATTTTTTTGTAAGGAGTGAGCTTGTCATCCTTAGTTTGATAGTCATCATTGACTTTGTTGATAACTAGTTGTGAATCTCATTAGAATTTCATCTCTTGACTCTTCCATTGAATTGCTATCCTTAGACCTATGATTAGGGCTTCGTACTCAACAATTTTGTTAGTACAAGGGAACGATAGCCAGTATGACTTTGGAATGCAATCACCTTGAGGGGTGATGAAAAGAATACCTACTCTGGATCCATGTTGGGTGAATGATCCATCAAATTACATCTTCCATTGAGTTGTGAGATTGATAAGGAACATTGATTCATCCAAGAACACATATATCAAAGGGTTCTCTGCATAGATGGGTGCTTCTTCTAGTTGGTCTACGATCACTTGTCCTTTGATTTCCTTATGCTCTACATAATATATGTCAAACTCTATTAAGACCATTACCCATTTGGTAATTCGACCTATGAGAGTTGCTTTAGATAATAGGTATTTGAGTGGGTCAAGATTTGCAATGAGCTTGATTTCATGTGATAGCATGTAATGCCTAAAATTTTGTGAAGTAAAAAATATTGCTACGTATGCTTTCTCAATAGGTGAATAGCTCATTTCATATCCCACCAAGGTTCTACTGATGTAGTAAATAGCTCTTTCCTTTCCATTTTGATCATGTTGTGCTAGAAGAGCTCCTAGTGCTACTGGTGTTGTTAAGATATTTAGGATCAATGGTTTGTTCAATATTGGTGGCACGAGCACTGGAGGTGTTAGTAGATAGTCTTTGATCTATTGGAAAGATTTATCACACTTCTCATCCCACTTGTAATTTATTCCTTTATGGAGAAGATGCAAAAAGGGGTGGATTTTATCTGATAGTTGTGTTATGAACCTCTTGATGCGCTACCATCTTCCTCGTAACCCTCTCATTTTCTTTAGCATTTGTGGTGGTTCCATGTCGAGAATGGATTTTAGCTTTGTTGGATCAATTTCTATCCCTCTTTGTGAGATGATGTAGCCTAGAAGTTTCCCTGATGTGACCCCAAAGACACACTTTTTGGATTTAGCCTTACTTTGTATTCTTCCAGCTTGTCAAAGATAGGTCCTAAAACTTGTATATGCTCACTTCTTTTCTTTGATTTTCCCAAAATATCATCCACATAATCTTTGAATATTTTGTGGATCATGTCATGGAAGATAAGGGTAGTTTCTCTTTGATAGGTTTCTCCTACATTCTTTTTCCTGAATGGCATCACATTCTAGCAATAGTTTCCCTATGGACAAGTGAATGCAATCTTGTGTTGATCCTCCTTGGAGATTATGATTTCACTGTACCCTAAAAAACCATCCATGAGCAACAACATTTCATGCCCAACTATTAAGTCCAGAATGAGATCAATGTTAGGAAGAGGGAAATGATTCTTTGAGCATGCCTTGTTTAAGTCTTTGAATCAGTGCATATTCTAAGACCCCCAGTAGGTTTTGAGACTGGTACCAGGCTTGAAACCCACTTAGGATAATCTATTAGTTGGATAAATCCAACATCAAGAAGCTTTTGTAACTCAAGTTTAACCAAGAGTACTATCTAAGGGTGCATCTTAACTTTTTCTTGACTGGCTTAGCTTCAAGATAGACTACTAGGTGATGCACAACCACTAATGGGTTGAGTCCTAGCATATATGTGTAAGACCATGAAAATTTAGCTCATCAATCTTTTAGGAATGCTGCTAGGTTCTTTTGTTCTTCATCTAGCAAGGATTCAACATAGAAGGTAATCTTAGGTGCTTCTTCTATTCCCACATTGACTGGTGTGGCCTTTTTCCCTAGGACTGCTGACTTTTCTGGATGCATTGTACTAAGGGGGAGATTGAATCCATCATCCTTAGGCATCTTAGACAAATTTTTATCATTGGATGCATCCTTTGTTTTTACTATTTTAGGATTAGAAAGTGCCATAGTTTGGTTTTCACTTAAATATCTACATGTTAGTTGCATTTCATTGATTTGGCGAATGAAGGATTCAGTCATCTCCGCATAGTATGCTTCTATATCTAGCTCTATGTCAAAACCAGCTTTGTGATCTGCCCATGGTAAGTTATCACAGAGTCCCATGAATTCTGAGATCGCTTCAACATTTTTAAATAAATTTAGAATTGGTGGTCCTTATTGGTCCATGTCAATGAGTTGTGGGTAAACTAGGTGTATTTTAGTTGGTTGATTGCTTGGAGTAAAGAATGTAATAGATATCATAAAGAGGGAGTTATTTTCAAATAGGTCAGCAACATCAAGGGGGAACTCATCAAAAGTCATATCACATGATGTAGGTGACCAAGAGGAAGCCTTAGCTCTTTTAGTGGAAGTACCTTTTCCAATAAGTGTGACCTTGCTAGTAGTACAACCTAAGCCCAAATTCTTTAGTTTTTTTCTCAAGAACAATGTGTTTTAGTAAACCATTATCATTCTGACATAGCTTCTCATTCTTTTTATATCCCCATCCCTTCATGAGCTACAAGACTTTGCTTCCATGTTCCATGAGAAGAATGAGAATAGGTCATTCATCTTGATAGAGGAGTTTAGAGATATCTTCCTTGTTGAAATATTCTTGATTCAAATCCCCCCACTTGGTGAAGGTAGTAGCTTCCATCTTGATTGTTTCAAGTTAGATATAGGTTTCCCATGAGACTGATGAGAAATATGTAACTCTCCTAAGACAAAGGTGTCTTTCAATAGCTTGTAGTTGCCACAACCATCATCTTGGATCACTACTTCGACATCGAGTATACTTTGCACAATAGATGTTTTTTCTTGTGAGGTAGATGCAAGGGATGATGGGTCAAAAAATGAGGTGGAAGGTGTGGGCCCTTCATCATTCTTGGGTATTTGGGGTATTTTATAGAATTTGGCCTCAAGACTTTTGCAATAGTAAAAATGCTCAAGATCTCCATGGATGGGATTTATATGCCCTCGAAAGGAAACTTTACACATTGATGATAAGTCGAGGCTAAAAATTTTAAAGCATGGATCCATGGTTGACCAAGAAATATGTTATAGGGAAGATCAAGATCAAGCACTTGGCATGTAGTTTCTGCAATGAGAGGGCCTACTTGGATGGGAAGTAGACTAATTACTTGTGATACTCATTCTTGGTCATTGAATGCCCTAATGGTGGTACTATTTTTCCTCTCAATAGTATCCTCTAAATAGCCCATAATTTTTATTAGTTGAAGGGAGAAAAAGTTCAATCTAGCACCTCCATCTACTAAGACTCTTTTGAACTTGTTTTTATGAATGACAACTTCAAGGTGTAAAGAATGATTATGAGATGGATGTAATGGCAGGTCTTGCTCAAAGAAGGTGAGAAGATGATTAGTGATATGGCCTACCATAGCTTGAAATTGATCAATGTCAATATCCTTGGGAATAGATGACTCTAATAAGGCTTTCTCAAGGATTTCCCTATATGTGGGTGATAGCCTCAACAATTCTAAGATTGATATCTATGCGTGGGTCTTTTTGAGCTGTTATAATAGATTGTACTTATTGGTACTTATTGCTAGTGGAGTAGGTTTTTCCCTAGATTGAGATGGCACTCCTTGGATGGTAAATTCACCATGTCTTGTGGTGACTCCACACTTTGAAGTATGCCCTTTGATAGTGACGATAGTGATCACGCTATCATAAGAAGCAACTACATTGGAATAGGTATGTTTTATGTTCATGTAACCCTTATCTTTTCTAGTGTTGTTTACTTTGTTATAATCTGGCATAGGGTTCTTGTATATCTTAAGACCCTGATTCCTAGTTGGTACCTCAATAGATATGGTGTCATTCTCTATGAGGTCTTGGATGATTTTTTTGAGTCACATGCAATTTGTTGTTTTGCGTCCCTTGATCTTGTGAAAATCACAAAGGTCCTCATTGTACCAAGATGGCTTTTCTTGTGGTTCTTGGTACTTTTCAAAGTGAGGAAGTGTGATTATATTTGACTCTACCAAATTTTTCATGATAGTTTTGATGGGTTTAGATAGTTGTGTGTACTTGCATCTAGGGTAGTTGTTCTTGTTAGGGGTTTTCCTTTGTATTTCAGTGTTGTTGATCTGATTTTTCTGAGAAGGTGTTGTTTGTTGTACATTTGATTGGATGATAGCAACTTGATTTTTTTTTGTCGGATCACTTAGGGTTACCTTAGCATCTACCACACCATCATTTGTCACATTCTTGTTAATATCCCAGACATGAGTCTTGTCATTTGAACTAGTTGATGGGCGATTGCATTTGTAAGCATGAATATTTCCCTATGAGATTAGAGCTTTCTCAATGTTAAGGGATTTAGGGAAAAACTCATCATATGATGTGATATATTGAATTTTCAAGTGGAAGGATGGATCTGGATCTAGATTGGAAAAAATGATTCCCACTTGTTGTTCATTGAGAAGAGGCCACTTGCTCTTACTAGCTCTGTGTCTCTACCATTGTAAGAAATTAGTGAAAGCTTCTCATTTTTTTTGCCTAAGAGTGTATAATTCCTCTAGACTGACATCCATGTTATTATTGAAGCAGAAATGTTTGATACATTTATTAGTAATTTTTTTGAAAATTTTTGATACCAAGAGGCATATGAGAAAACCAATCCATAGCAAGACATGTTAAACTTCGAGGGACAAGGCGCATCAAATATGAATCATTGTAAGCCACCTCCATGCACATGATGTTAAATTATTTGATATGGTCCATAGGACTTCCTAACCCTTTATATTTATCAAATTTTGTGATTTGAAAACTAGGAGGGAAGGGTACCATTGCTATGTTTCGGTCAAATGGATAAGGACATAAATTGTGTATGGGGATTCTTTGTCTTTCCCATGCAAAGGTCTTGCATTTATTGTGAGAGAGCTTTAAATTGTGATGCTAGATCATCTTGTGGGTTGGGTGGAGTAACATATGGTGGGATGATGGATGAGTTAAATGGGGTGTATGGTGGTCTGAGATTTAGTAAGGGTGATTGGGGTATTGATGTATATGTTCCTAATACGTTTGTATTGATGATGTTTGATTGAGGATTATAATTGGAGCTTTGTTGTTGTTGTTGGGTATATTGTTGAGCTAGTAAATCTTGTTGTTGAGCTTGTTGTTGTTGCACTACTAGGGCTTGTTTTTGGGCCTACTGCTGTCGTTGTGCTACTAAATCTACTTGATGGGATTGATGTTGTTGTCATGCTACTAATGTTGCTTGTTGTTGTTGTTATTGTTGATGTACTAAGGCTTGTTAATAAGCTTGTTGTGATTGTTGTAAGGCTAAGGCATGCACTTGCAATGAGGGATTAGGTGGTTTTGGGACATCTGTGAAGTGTTGATGATGTTTTCTGCACAGCAACAACTCAAACAGAAAATGATATTCTATCTCTCTTGAAAGATAATCTTCAATAATAAATTGCTGAAAATCACCCCAAGGTCTCTCGGGTGTCAGGTCATGACAATGCATAAACAACTCAGATAATATGTGAAAATGCTGGTAATCACAAGGGGCCTTACAAATGAACAATGTTGGAAGTGAATTTTCATCAGATGCAACAATATAGTGATGCTTTCAATCCTAAAACTAACCTAGATTCACAATAAACAGAAAAAGAGATAAGGGTTCAGAGAAATTTCTAAATCTAAACTATTCCTAAGACTAACAATGCAAATGATAAACACTTGAAATGGACCAATCCCAACAAAACCAATCTCTGCTTGACCAAGATTAATCTGCAATCTTACAGAAATAGTGCAATCTTCTAATGTTTTAAAGATTTTTAGACCATGAACACTCACCCAAGACAACCCAATTGCAGTTGAAATGAATAAATATCCACAATTGAACCAAACACAATGAATATAAAGGTCCAGACTAACTTTACAAAACAACTAACCATCAGCTAGCTGTAAAAAGTATGGACCAGGGATTACTGCAAACACTTCAAACATTAAATCATAAACATCATTGAATCGGATTTAAATCTAAATCTAACAACCTTGAGCAATCTAAAAGATAGAATTATAAGAACCATGCAAGATAAGTTAACACAAAAGAGATCACTAGAGAATCACAATGTCTGCAATTGTATTGAATCACCAAATTTCAGCAACAATTCCTGTGTTCTCTTACATCACTTGCTTATAAATTGACTAACTTCTACCTCTGCTCTACCGCTAAATTTTCTCTCTATCAAATCTTCTCCTAATCTTTTTCTCCCCCCTTTACAAATGAGGCACAAATGCCATTCATAGAGAACCCCAAACATGTCGGCCCAATTAGATTTTACAATAATAACTGGCCCCAAAACAGGTCGGCCAGGAGAATTTCAAAATAGGACAAGATTTGCATTAAATGCATGAATATTATCCATGTCGGCCCACGATCTCCAGCAAGATCAGATTCACATGTTCCAGAAAGTCCTCCAACTGTAGACAGTTTTGGCATGGATTCTTAGGCAGGTCCCACTTTGAAAATTTAAACTGAACATTTCCATATTTCCCTCTTTGGCACGAATCCATATGCAAGTCCCCCTTTTAATATTTGTTTAGTCCTGAAAAATAGATATCATCATTAATAGCCCACATGTCCAAATTAAATTCGAATAAAATTTTGACCTTTTCTAAAAACTTACATTTTTATAAGGAAACTTTCCACTTTCATAATTTTTTCCATTTTTGGAAATTTTATTTTCAATTTCTCTATCTCAAGAAATTTTCATTTTGAGGATCATTTTTAAAAATTTCCATTTTTGGAAATAATAATCATTTTCGAAAAAATTTCCATTTTAGGAAACCAGACCAAGGGGAAAATCTGGGAAATTCCAAGCCAGGCGGATTTTACTAAATAAGGCAAAAATTTCAACAATAGATCATCAAAATGAACCAAGAATGCATGTAATATCATGTAATATATCAAATTAAGCATGGGGTGTTGAGCATTTATCATCAAATTCATCAATTTAATCTAGTATTTCAATTTGCACAAAGCCTGGTAGAAAATCCAAAAAAATCCAGGTGGACTGGATTTCTGCGGATGGCATGAAATTCTGGACTTTGGCACATACCCAGAAAACTAAAGAAATCTAAGAAAATTTGGGTCAGGCGGAAAATCCTGGACGCAGGCAAAAACCCGGACTTTGCCCAGATTCCAGAATTTGAGCAAAATCCGGAAAAATCCGGACGGACCAAAAAATCTCGGATTGGACAAAAAACCCGGATTTTTGCATAGAGCCAGACTTTGAGCAGAATCTGGGAAAATCCGGACAGATCGGAAAATCCCGGATTGGAGTAAAAACCCGGATTTTGCTCATAACTTAGTTTTTTCAAGGTGCAACCTGGGGAACTCACTTGGGCAAGCAAGATGAACATCTAAGGACCTCCAAAGATAATGAAATCAATAAAATTAAGGGGCCAAAAGACACCAAAAGCCAGAGCAAAAAGAGGGTCCCTACTTTCAGTGGGGCGTGTGTGCAAAACTGCACAACATGAAGGATTATGGATATTGATGTTTCGAGTAGATAATAGATTGGTGGTGAGATGTTGGGGGTTCCCTTGGTTCAACATTCCTTGTAAGATAGTAGATTGGGGTAGAGGAATGTATGTTTGAGATCCTGTTTGATTTGGCATAGTAAAGGGGATTGTGGGAAAAGATGAGGATGGTGTCATTATATTATGTCAAGAGGTGTGTATGGCTATTTAGGATCTTGAAGAAGAGGAGGAGCACCAAAGTTAGGTGTCCAAGTGGTTGTGTGAGATGGGGAATTGGTTTCACATGTATCCACAAGTGTGCTACTTTCAAATGAAAGAGTATGACCGAGTCTTGAGCAAGGCTTGTTGCAATATTGTGAATGTAGGTTTGATGTAGCCCTAGTGATGGAGTTGTGCAGCCCTATGTCAAATTATGTGCAACAAATGATGGGAAGATAGGAGCTACATTTTCAAAGGCTTGATGTTCCATGAGTTCTTCCCTAGTGAGTTCAAATGGATTGTTTGTGATATATTCTATCGCATATGGCCCTGATGGGGATGAAGGTTGTTGAGATGGTGTAGCTTGACTTCTTGGATCAAATTCTAAAGGATTTGGATCACTTTAGTAAATGTAGCTTTTGTTTTCTATATGATTTTCTTGTGTTGCAATCTTGTCTTTACCATAAATTTTGTTTGACCTTTGGGAGAGTTGTGTTGTGATTTGTGATGTTGAACTCTCTAGTTGACTCAAATATAGGTAAAAGGGATGCTCTAAGTATTTTTGGAGCAATGATGATAATGGGGGATGAAAAGGTGAGTGATGTGGAAAGTGATCTTTGCAACCATTTTGGGACAACATTTTTGACTTGGGTTTGATGTTTTGATGTTGGGATAAAGGATGTTGATGAACTTGTAAATATTTAGGGTAGACTCATGACCTTCAAGATAAACTAGTTCAAAGATGATAACTAACTCCACTAAATGCATGGAAAAGGATACATTTCACATACAAAATAGCCAAGTTAGGGGGTTGGTTTAATAGATGTTTAAGTCACAAAGTGTTGGTGTATTTGAAATTTTTGCAAAGATAGTTGAAGTGGAGGATGAAATTTTGATGAAGGGGTGGATGAGACGTTTTCCCCAATGTTGACTTAAAGTGAACCTTTGTTTTGAAAATACCTAGGTAGTGAGAATGATGCTAAACCTCTGAAGTTTACAAATTCTAAAGAGTATGGATATGTAAATATGTTTGGTTCCTCCTAGCTCGAGCATAATGGTTTCTTAACAAGAGGTTGTGATTGTGATAAAGTATTAAGGCCCACTTCCTACTGAATTTGGAATTGTGATACCTAAATCTGTAATGGCATGATGTAGATCTTCCCCTACATATTTTGATTTTGTGATAGATCATTTAGGGGAGTTCAAGGTCATGATTATGTGAGAAATTGGAAAGTTGGAAAAGATCAGGATTCTTACAGTAATAGAAGGAATACAAGTTTGGATTGTGTCTTGAAGAACATTTATAAAATTTTTATACCAATCTAGTTATGGTTTTGTGAAGTGCCCAAAAATGTTTCTTGAGAGCTTTTGGACTAAGATGTCTAAGTCTAAAATGATGACTTATATACCTTACTTTAGGGATCTTGACTTTGCGTGAGATCATTTAGAAACAATTTAAGTTTATGGAAGAAAGGAAGATATTTATTACCACATGAGTGGTGGTAATATGGGCCTTCCAGCCTCAATATTAGCTTGTTTCTCTTCTACGTCTAAAATGGCTGTTGTGTTTCTCCACTAGGTATTTGTTTCTTTGGTTTCAAAAGTGAAGCTTCTCAAACTACTAATGAGATTGGTTTTTTCTCCATTAGTGAGTTCAAAGCTTGGTTGAATTATAGCACCTAGAAGATCAGGTTGTTCAATAGGAGCAATCAGTTTCCATATAGTCATGTGGGGTTCATTTTTCAATCTATCTTGCTTAATGATTTTATTTTTCCACAAACACTTGTCTTGATTAAGTTTTCCAACTAAATGTTTATGTCCAAAACATCATAACTTTCACAATGTCCATTTTTTTAGAATCACAATGTTGAAGCCATAATTACCTATGTTGTCTTTGGAAAGTATGGATTTTGATATAAGTCAAGATATTTAGAAATCTCTAAGGATATAAATCCTTAGGACAAGTAGTAATATCAAGACTATTTTCACTTGAGGTATCCATATTTAGGAAAAAGTGTTTGAAATTTTGAGGAAGATTGTGAAATTTTTTTTGGTATCATTTTGGAATCAAGAAAAGTATTAAAACTAACTCACAATCATTTACTCCCCTAGGTTTGAAATGGCTATACCTGTTGAATCCCCACTCGGATTTCTCCAAACGCTAAAAAATGTGAATAGTTAGAGATTTGGTGACACTGGCTCCTCTCCATGGCACACACTTCTTGGGACCACCAAATCTCAAAATCATTAAAATCCAAAGATCAAAAGGCTTTTTTTGTTTCTACAATTGAATAGTACAAATGTGGGCAGCTTTAGAATGACCATTCTTGCACCGACAATTATTAAGGATTTTGGATTCTAAACAAGGGTTTGTAGTAAAGGCTTCCAATTTAAGGGGTACAATGATAAACTCTAGTCTCCCAACCCTTAGAACAAGATATTTACACATCATAAAGATAATAGTAGAGAGCTATCATGTATTGCATCCCTTTGATCACAATTTTCATTGCAACCACACATTTATATAGTGGTTTCAAAGAGCTTTGCTTTAGCTCATTACCACTTGGGTCATTCCCTCCTTTTGAAGTAGGGAGGTAGGCCCTCTAAGGATAAACAATAGTGAGGAATTACATCTATAGTTAAATCATCTTCATTCATATGAACAAAGAGAGAACACACATTATGCATTTTTCTCACACTCGCGAGGGGGTTCAATTTTAATCCGAATTGAAAGATGTAGGTGATTATACAAAGTGTTAAGGAATAATTTTGTTTCTCAAGGTCTGCAAATGGTGTGGAGAATTGCGTACAAATTCAATAAAAAAAGTGTAAATCACAAAACATAGCAAACAACTGTAAATTTTAACCCCTAAGCTAAGATGACTTCATTTTATGCACCAAAAGAAATATGAAGTTGCTTTGTTCAATTTTAAACCCAAAAGACAATGATGAGATGAGGGTTCAATTTTAGTCCCATTTGAGCATGTGTTTTAAACCCAATTGAAATCTAGTGAGGTCCTACAATAGAAAGTAGAAAGAATAAAAATTTGGGTTAAATTGCCCCAAAAGCATCAAACGCTTGTTACAATTATAGAATTTCAAGATAAGAAGGATTTATTCACTTTAGCTCTATGCCATCCAACCTACAAAACCCTATTAGTCTAACAACTAGAACAATGTTAGAAGTGCATTACTGATATGAAAAATTGAGAAAATTAAAGCATATGTCAAAAAAATGATCGTAAAAATTCTTACCCTAGTTGGGAATCGTTGAACATGATCGCATCATGATTTCAAATCTAGGTGTTGCTCTAGTGAATTTGGGTGTCGCTCTACAGTAGAAATAGAGAGCATGATAGTGTCAAGATTTTTTTGGGAATCACTCTAATGAATTTAGGGGTGTCGCCATTTGAAGTCTTTGATACCTCTATATTAAATTAGCATCTCCAGTTTTAAATCAACACTAGTGCATTTAATCAACGTCGTTGTTTCAAATTAAGCTAGTGTCACTATATGGCAATGCTCTTCAAAACTATGCATCATTGTATTTGATATGGGCATCATTGTATCCCACAAAAGAAAATGAATGGAGTTTGAGCTAAAAATTGATTAAATTGATGGTTTTCCCTCCTACCACCAAAATATGAACCAAAGATTGTCAGTGCAGGTCGATTATGCTTGATCCATGATGAATCAAAGCATAATTTAGCCACTAAACCTCAATCACAACTAAGATCATTCAAATTGAAAGTTAAAATAAACATTTATTGAAATTAAAAATTATAAACTACGAAAACAATTAAATTCCTACTCTAACCCATTTGGAACTTATCCTATTTTGGAATTGGTGTCATGTTGAAGTGGAACAATGACCCTTTCCCAATCTCGTGACTAGTGAGCCTATTTCAATTGATTCTATGGAAGAGAATCAATGAAACCACTGCGATAAATGGATGGAAACTTGATTTATGCTAAATTAAACATGATACAAGCTAAGTTAACATGATTTTATGCTAAAATTTCTCTAACTATGCAATTGCTAAGCTAATCTAAGCTAATTCTAAGCTAAAATATGGATGCATGAAAGCCATTAATGGAAGCTTAAAGCTATTATGCAACTAAAAATGAACTAAAACAAGATAAAAGTGAGTAAACTAAGAGTGTGAATGAAAGTGAGTTCAATAGCATAAGTTTGCAATTGAAAGATGGATCCATTTGTCTCCAAATAGTGTTCTGTTTATAGGAGAGCAAATGAGAAATAGAGGCTTGAGATTGAAGAAGCTAATCAATGGTTCGGGATGGAGGAAATAGGAGACATGGATCATGGATTCTCATTGATGGATGAGAGTACAAGATGAGAATTAATCAAGGGCTCATATTTGTTCTAAACAAGCACACTTTTGGCCTACACACACAAGTCACCAGGTGACTTGCCCAAGAGGTTAAAATTTTAGCTTCTTCAAGAAGCCAAGTGAGATGATTGGAGGAGAGAGAATATTCTTTGGAATATTCTCATGGGTTAGGATAAAATATACTTTGCAAATTAAAAGAAATTTTTAATTGTGCAAAAAAAGGATAACAAATATGCCATGGGAATATCCCTCGTTTATAGGAAGATTAGTTTAATTGTTAATTAAGCATGGTTTAATCATACAATTAGGATATTAGAAGAATTAAAGGTATATTCATTAAATTAAATGATTTAATGAATGGGGGAGAGATGAAATGATATTTAATTAAATAACTTAGGGTTATTTAATTAAATAAGATGACTTAGGGAATTAAATTAAATACTTTGACTTATTTAATTTAATGAGATGAAGTGTTAGCATGAAAGGTGGGAATCAACATGATTTGAATTAATTAGGCTAATAGATGAAAATGATACCATTAATTAATTAGCTAGGCTAATTTGATTAATTAAGCGAAAAGAGGATGGGTTTTGAGAGGAAATGATGTAGTAAACCTGATTTGAGTGTATGATATCATCTAGGACATTTTTTAGTGTCTACATCATCCATCCTTCCTCTCCATCCATATCCCCATCATCAATATTTATTTCCATCAATCTTATCCTCTATCCTTTCTTCCTTTATTATCTAACTCTCCCATTCATTTTGAGAGAACACTCGTGTTTGTTGAACCCGCCTATCCTCTTGAGGTGGCATACCAAACTCCCAACCTTTCAACTATTGGGGAATCATGCCACAAGTATTCATCCATTTCCTATCCACTATAATTTATTCTTATTTTATACAACACCACTTCTTATAGTCACAATTTTGTATCAATGAGGGGGAAAATGTAGACACCCCAAATTTGACCTATTTCATAATTATTTAAAATTTTGAGTTTTAGCTGTGAATGGGTGAAAATACATGTTAGAAAATGAGCAACAAAAAAAAGAGTGAAAACAACAAATATAAACACCCTACACCTCGAGATTGGGAAAATTATTAACTTAACAAAACAAAATGGAACATTTTACCTTGTTGAGTTGTCCTTTGGTTGGCCTTTCGATCTTTGATGTAGTGTATGCTCCTTTGATGGCAAGAGATGCAACTGTGGAATTCAAGATGAATGGAAAATAGGTGATAATGGATGCAAATGCAAGTATTTGGCTAAGTATAGCTCAAGAGAAAAAATTTCAAGAGTTTGGCTAGCATAATGATCTCCGCCAAAATGAGAGAAAAGAGAGGGTATTTATAGATAATTTTGAATTCTCTAGGGAAATGGATGGTTGAGATTAAACCAACAAGGCAAAGATGTAGGGCTATGGTGAGCTGAAAACTCACAAACCATTACATCTTGACATGTGGCATGTGAAGTGGCTTGAAAAGGATGATGTGTAAATGAGTTGGAAGGAGAGTACATAACATGGAGGTACTATATAGTACCTTGGGATTTGGACAAGATATTCTCATAAAGGAGGTCCTTGTCCCCATATGGGTGAGAGGACATGTGAAGAATTAAAAATTCCTCAAATATCCACATGGGAATGAGAGAAAGAAAATGCATTGGGGGATTAAATGCAAATTAAAAATTCACATGGGGAAAGAGGTGCCTTCTCCAAAAGGAGAAAGCCTTTAATAAGGTTGACTTGGGACACATTCCATAAATGACATGGAGATTAGGTTGACCTAATTAAGTGATTAAGGTTGTGCATGTACCTGATTAGAAAAATTAATGACATATTAGAGTTAAGTGGGAGATTAAGAAGAGTTCACATGTGGCTTGATGTGACAAGTCAAAGATCACATGGGGAAGAGAAAAAAGAATTTAATATTCCTTGGAAGGATAAAAGGAATTAAAAATTCTTTAAGAGGTTAATTAGGCTAGTTAATGAAGGATTATATGAGGGTTAGGTGGCTAAGAGAGATTAGAGGCCAACTTGCAAAAATTGGAGGATGTGACACATCCTAATCAAGAATTAGGCATGTGCACATCCCTAATGATGAGATTAGGAGATGGATTAGGATTAAGAAAGGGACATGTGACATGTGAGGAATTACATAAATGTCATATTTATTTAATTCATTTGATGAAAAGGAGGATTAAAGAGATAAGTTATTTATTTATTAATTAAATACCTTAGGGATTTGGTAGAATTAAGGATATTAATTAAATAATAGTGACATTACTTAATTAATGCAAATAAGGGGATGCTTAGATGAAAGGGATAAATTTAGATAAATTAAGTGTCCAAATTTAGGTGTCTACATTTTTCCCCTCTTTGAGATAGTGTTAGGAAGTATCATCATTTTGAAGAATATTAAAACATAGAACCTAGAAGAAGATGGTTAGATTGGGAAAGATGCCCCAGTCATTCAAAGGAGTGACTAGGAAGGGAAAAAAATGATGAAAATTAGGGATGAAGGATGCTCCCTCGAGAGGACATGTAGGTTCAAGAGAACATGGGTGTGCTCTCAAAATGGTGGAGATGATGCAAGGGGTATATGAGGAAGATGATGCGAAGTGATGGGTAAGAAAGGATGAAAAGGCAACAGGAGATTGGGAGGGGAGAGTGATGAAAGATGAATGGATGGGGGGGATTTGATAGATGAGAGGATGGAGATGAAATGCAATCTAAATGAAATTTGACATCCTTAGGAGCATTGAGTTTTGCTATAGTAGAAGACATGATACACCAAGGTATAAAGGACCAAGGCAGATTAGTGTCTAATGCATGAAACAAATACATTAAACAAGAAGGCTATCCCAACA
The DNA here is from genome assembly GCA_007258455.2 of Sequoia sempervirens. Classification (NCBI taxonomy): domain Eukaryota; kingdom Viridiplantae; phylum Streptophyta; class Pinopsida; order Cupressales; family Cupressaceae; genus Sequoia; species Sequoia sempervirens. Next base: position 576,262,663 of record VDFB02271358.1, read on the forward strand.
CCTCAAACTCACAATGACCTTGGTTGGGCTAGGTATTGGGATAACCACAAGCACACAAGGATGCCCCAGTGTAACACAAGACCTTAGGGATCTTGGTGGGTACTATGTGGGACAACCGAGAAGACAACAACAAAGAAAAGATCAAGATACACCCCTATGTCGACTAGTCAAAGAACACCATGATATGATGGATCAAGGTGACCATGACAAGTGATGATAGGGAGCTCAAATGATAAGAAAAAGCCAAAAGCATAAAAAAATCGCAATCAATTTCAAACGTCCTTCACCATAGGATCAAGGGGATGGATGGGATTGATGAGGTATGTTAGGAAGGATGCATCCTGTTGAGACCGATGATGGATACTAAACTGAAAGATCAGTATAACACAGGATATTCAAAACTGATTGGATTTGATGATACAAGTGGATCTTGTTTTTTAAGAACCAACTAGATAAGGGCATAACTAGACAACACAACACAAGATTGACACACCCTAAAGACCTAGGGGCTTGGGGGCTGATCAAAGATTAGTCTTGCCTACGTGAAAGTGCAAAGCCCTCGTAGTTCGATGAAAGGTTGACGACAGACCATGATGGAGACTTCAATGGATGACAGGATGGAAAAACAAGAAAGACCAACAATAGATGATAAAGGATCCCCGAGGGTGGATCAAATGATCAACCTTACCTATGTGAAATCACAAGGGAAATGTAGCTTGACAAAAGGACCAAAGACAAACGATGGATAAAGGATGATGAGATAACCCTAAATAAGGGGATAAAATGATGGGGCCAATATAGAGAGACAAGATAGACCTATTGGATTGGATAGGATGATGGTGATCATGAAGCTTAGGGATGGGTAGTTATCCAAATCATCAAAAGATGAATTGGGAGAATGATATGATGGAGAGATGACAGATGAAAAAGGAGAGGAGATTGAAAAGATGTGTAAAAGAAGTGGAAGTGATGATGATGAGGTAGATGGCATTGGATTGCGTGGGGAGTAGCCTATAGCTATATACCAATGACAAGGGATTATAAGATGGGATGAGGATAGAGGATGGGGGGAGGAAAAGGATTGTTTGGATGGATTGGATAGAGGGATAAGGATTTGGATGAGGAAAAGGTTACCAGATGGATAGATGAAAAGCGATGCTATGATGGAAGGATAGGAAGATAAGGATGGGGAGATGGATATGAGAATTGTTTGGAGGGATAAAAGATAAGGATGGGGAGATGGATATAATGATAAGGAGATGAAGATAGGGAAATGGAAGGGATTGCTCTGATGGAATGAATAATGTCTCCAAGGACTATATCACAAAGGAAGATAGATGCCCCCACTCTAGATATGTCATGTGCAAGGAGGCATGAAGGATGCAATAGAGAAGGATAGGCAAATAAAGGAGTGAGATGGATGAAGATAGGATGTATGGATAAGGAAGGGAGATTGAGGGTAGCATGATGGGTAGATAAGGAAGGTAGACAAGTGCGAATGAGGAGTAGGATAGTGTGTGGATGAGGGGAATGTATGCTAAGAGGTGTCCAAAGCATGTTTATATGTTTTCCCCTATCATTATCAAGATCAAAAGGAGGATGGAAGGATTGGGATAAATGAGATATGCCAAAAAGGATGTGTAAGATAGGAAGGATGGAGAGGATGAATGAAAATGGCATATAGCAAGAAGACGGGTGCATAGCTAGGAGCATAGTAGGAAGCATATATCAGGAAGTTGTCCCCAAGTGCAGATGAGGATTTACACATGATGCGTGTTTGCCAAGTTTTCATCATGATACTTATCCAAGGCGCTTGTTTGCCAAGTTTTCACCATTGGAAGGATTATTTTCTCTTTACTATTTTATTTTTTTGTTTTTTATTTTTTTTAATTTTTGGATTGTTTTACTTTTTTTGATTTTTTTTTTGATTTGTTGATTTTTTGATTTTTTGATTTTTTGATTTTTTAATTTTTTGATTTTTTGATTTTTTGATTTTTTTATTTTTGATAGGTGGGGTTACCAAGTGGACTTAGGTGCAGAACGTCTTTAGATGCATGATATTGATAGGTTCTTCGAGGGGCTCTCCTTCAAGGGTAGCAAGTTTGTATGCTCCAAATCCATATTTAGCAGTTATGATGTAAGGACCCAACCAGTTTGCCTCAAATTTTCCTTTTTTATCATGGTCTTGCTGGGTGTACTGGTTCTCTTGAAGGACAAGATCACCAACCTGGAATTGTTGAGGATGAACCTTCTTATTATAGTTACACTTGATGCAGTTTTGGTATGCTTGAAGATGATCATAGGCTTTGATTATTCTTGCATCAAGTAACTCTAGTTGTGCAAGCTGTACAACACAAGCATCCTCCTCATTCATAAGGTTCTTCAAAGAAATCCTCATTGATGGGAGCTCAACTTCGATTGGGAAGATAGCTTCGGCACCATACACTAAAGAATAGGGGGTGGCGCCTATAGAGGTGCGGATGGAGGTGAGATATGCTGAGAGGGAGGGATGAATATGGAGGTGCCAATCTTGACCAGTGTTAATGACAACCTTTTTGAGGATGTGGATAAGGGTCTTGTTGGTTGCCTTTTCTTGACCATTACCTTGGGCGTAATAAGGTATTGACCAACAATACTGGATATGAAAGGTGTCACAGAGGTGCTTCATAGCCTGGTTTTTAAAAGGTCTCTGATTATCAAAGAGAATGATGGATGGAATACCATATCTACAGAGAATATGGTAAAGGATGAATTTTGAAATTTGAGTACCGGTGATTTGTGAGAGTGGCATTGCTTCCACCCACTTGGTGAAGTGCTCAGTGGTAGTAATTATGTATGTATGGCCATTGGAAGATGGGTAAATCTTGCCAATCAAGTCGAAACCCCATTGAGAGAAGGGCCATGGTGCTAGGAGGGGTTGAAGGTCCTATGCTAGAGCATGAATCAAATCTACATGTTGTTGGCAAGGAAGGCATTTCTTCACAAATTCACAAGCGTGATGCTCTAATGTAGGCCAATAATATCTAGCTCAAAGAATCCTTTTGGCCAAAGCCATACCATTTGAATGAGCCCCACAAACACCACTATGTACCTCTGTTAGTGCAGTATGGGCTTCAGTCTCATTCAAACATCTAAGGAGGATTCCATCATACCTGCGACGATAAAGTGTATCATCGACGATAATGTATCGGGAAGAGTGGTGAAAAAAGGATTTGCATTGATTGCATGTAAGATCTAGGGGGAGAATATTATTATGAAAATAGGCATATATGTCTTAGTAGCATGGGGAAGTGGGACCCATAATGTCGCACACCATGTCAGTCTCATGGATATCATATGCTAGGATTAAAATTTGTTCCACAAAGACTCACACTCTATTTGATCTTTAGGCATGCCAATCAGGGAGCCAATAGTAGCTATTGCATTAGCTGCTTTATTTTGTGCTCTGGGAATTTGGTCAAATTGTATGAAGGTGAAATATTTCTTGAAATCATCCACCATGTGCTTATAGGGTAATAGCTTATCATATTTTGTTAGGAATTCATCATTAACCTACTTAATGACCAACAATGAATCACCATAGACCCTCAAGTGATTTATGTGCCATTGCTTTACAATTCAGAGGCCCGTGAGGAGGGCTCATACTCAGCTATGTTGTTGGTACACGGGAATGCTATCCTAAAGGATTTTGAAATGTAATCACCTTGAGGGGTAACTAATAGAATTCCCATGCCTGACCCATTATGAGTATATGAGCCATCAAAATACAATGTCCAAATAGGAGCTTCTATAACTGTGAAAACTTCTTCATCTGGAAATTCAGTGACTAGAGGGTAAGCATACACTAATGGCACCTTGACCAACTGATCAGCTATGACTTGTCCCTTTATGGCTTTGTGATCCACGTACTCTATGTCAAATTCACTTAGGAGCATGACCCACTTAGCCATGTGACTAGTTAGAGTGGTTCTGGATAACGGATACTTTAGTGGATCAATTTATGCTATTAATTTGACCAGATGGATGAGCATGTAATGTCAGATTTTCTATGTTGAAGACTACTGCAAGGGAGGATTTCTCCATGGGAGAGTAGTTTAATTCATAGCCGATCAGTCTTTGACTGATGTAGTAGATTTCTCTTTCTTTTGACGATTCATCATGTTGTGCCAACAATGCCCCCAGTGCGACTAAAGTGGCAGAGATGTAAAGTAGGAGGGATTTCCCTGGAATAGGTGGCATCAAGATTAGTGGATGAGCTAAGCATTCCTTGATCTTATCAAAACCTGTCTGACACTGTTGGTTCCATCAGAAGGTAGAGTCTTTTTTCAAGAGATGGGTGAATGATTGACATTTATCTACAAACTAGGCTATGAATCGATGGATGGATTACATCTTCCCTTGGAGACATCTTAATTGTTTCAGATTGCGCGAGGGTGGCATGTCCAAAATAACTTTCACCTTGGCGAGATCAACCTCAATACCCCTTCGAGAGACTATGAAACCTAATAGTTTTCCTGATGTAACACCAAAGACACTTTTTGGATTTAGTTGCAGCTTATAATGTTCTAGCCACTCAAAGATCTTTTGTAGGATGACAGGATGCTCTGCTCGGGTTCTGGATTTTCCTAGCAAGTCATCAACATAATCCTCCATGATAATATGGATGAGGTCATGGAAGATGACAGTCATTGCCCTCTGATATGTTTCCCCCACATTCTTGAGACCAAAGGGCATAACATTGTAACAAAAAGTGCCCCAAGGTGTCGTAAAAGCGGTCTTATGTTGGTCTTCAGGTGCAATTTGGATCTGATTGTAACTAGAGAAACCATCCATAAAGGATAACATCTCATGTACCACAGTCAAATCAACCAGCATGTCAATATTGGGCAGTGGGAAGTTGTCTTTTGGAAAGGCTTTGTTAAGGTCCCAGAAGTCTGTACAAATCTGAATGTGTTTGTTTGGTTTGGAAATAGGCACTATGTTGGAGATCCACTCATAGTAGTCAATGGGTTTGATAAAACTAGCATCCAATAGTTTCTCCAATTCCCTCTTGACTAATAATATTACCTATAGATGCATCTTACAGAGCTTCTATTTGATATACTTGGCATCTAGGAAAACATCTAGATAATGAACTACTAAAGCAGGGTCTAAGCCTGGCATATCCGAGTATGACCAAGAAAAGTTAATGATACCATCTTGGAGTAGCTGAACAATGATTGAATATTCTTTCTTTGATAAAGATTTGGCCACATAGGTGATCTTAGGGTATTCCGCAGTACCCAGATTAACTTCTTGAGTTTCTTCAATTAGGATGGATGACCTTCTAGATAATTGAGTTCCCACAGGGGGAAGATGAATGCCTCCATCCTCTAGTGCCTCTTCGAGGTTTTCGCTATTGGATGTGTCATTTATTTTTACTTTTTCTAGGTCAAGAAGTTCCTAGGGGAGGTTTTCACTAGATGACTATTTTTTATTTTTCTTATTTTTATTTTTGTGACTAGAGTGTTCATCGTCCCCCAATCCCATGAGGTTGACATATGTATCTAAGGAGACATTAACAGGTACACTGTCACATAGGTCCCAATCAATAAGTTTGGGATGGTGAAGGGATAGGCTAATGGTAAAGATGGATAAGCAATCAAACATGGATGACAGATCTGTGTGATCAACATCATTGTACGCATGTATGATATATTCCTTCTTTGGTATGGTTTCCAAGGGACCATTGTCCATAGTAACACTATTGGAAGTATTAGATGATCTTGTAGAGTCTTTCTGCTTTTTTTCATATCCAAGGCCTATATTCCTTGGTAGCTTTGATACATCAATAGGTTGCAATTTCCCCTACTCTTTCTTATCTAGGCCCTTGCCTTGGTAGTTATTCTTTTTTGTGAACTTAGCTGACCAAGGGTATACTTCTTGAAAATATTCCTTTAGATGTGGATCTAGTTGGGGTTCTTCACAGTATACCCACTGACTGATATATTCTTCTGGTGCATCTATCTTTATACTATGAGACTAGAAAGTGGTGGTGGGGATGTTTTTAACACTGAAGGTGATGGTCTTGTCTTCTTTTGGAGTAGCATGTGAAGGTTGGTCGTACATGTGTGGTGATGGTGCCATGGTTTGCACGTTTAGGGCTGTATGCATTTCATATTCACCACACCCCTTGTCAATGATCTAGACTTTGGTGCCTGAAGGATTGGTGGTGGGAGATGAAGTGGCTATCATGGTGGATGGTGGATTGGAGGATGATGACTAGGATGCCCCCATTTCAACCCTAGGACAATAATGTAAATGGGAAAACAATGCTTCTAGAGTGCGACAATAGTCAAATGGTTGTGGGTTAGCATAAATTGTAATCTCTTGTCCATTAACTGGGAATTTTAGGCACAGATGGTACGTGGAGGGGATGGCTTGCATGGCATGGAGCCATGGGCGGTTGAGGAGAAGATTATATGGTAGGTCCAGATCCAGGACATGAAAAGTAGTATACTAAACTATAGGTCCAACCTGAATAGGAAGACTAAAATCGCTTCAGAATTTCTTTCTGCATTATCATAAGCCTTGATTGTGATGATTTGATTACTCAAATCCACTTGAGTATACCCCACCTATTTTATAAATTTTAGAGTGCATAGATTGAGGGAAGAGCCATTATCTACCAAGACCCTTTTTATTTTATGACGGGCAACCAAAACTTCAATGTGCAAGGGACAGTTGTGATTGGCATCAATATTGGGCATATCATTCTGGTTGAAGTGTAGCTGGTAAGACAAAGCCAGGTGTCCCACTAAAGCTTGAAATAATGTGGGATCGATGTCATTAGGTACCTGGCTTTCCTATAAGTCTCTATTCAGAATTTCATGATGTATGGGAGAAGAATTAAGCAAATCCAAGATTGAGATCTGAGTAGAGGTCTTTCCTAAATGATCGTTGTACTGAGAGTTTATAGGATTTGATTGGGCAGATGTGGAGGCTGTCAAGATAGTAATTTGGGATCGTCATGTAGTAACAACACATTGAGGATTTTTAGCTTTAACATGTATCATAGACACACATGGTTCTACTTGCTCAATGTAATGGAAAATGCCATCATAATTGAGGGGTACATTTTTATAGCTTATATTATTTGTGTTGTTGTCTTGGGGATTACTGCTAGAGGTGCTTGTGCCTTGAGTATGGTTAGGGAAGGTGTTTTGGTATATTTGCAATTGAGCATTAGACAACGAAGCTTGACTGGTGTCAACTTTGATATCTCCTCAATCTATAAGATCTTGGACATAGTTCTTGAGACCTTGACACTTATTCAGAGTGTGTCCTTTGATTTTATGGAATTCACAATATTCATTCTCCCTTAACTAGGTAGGTTTAGGCTTCGATTCATCAAGTGGTTTGGTGACAAGGTACGTGATTAGATAGTTTACCAGTAAAAACTTATTGAAGATGACACTCAAGGGTTCTCCTAATTGATCATACTGGCATTTTCTATTCCCTTGACTATTTTGGTTTGACTATTGAGGATGACGAGATGCCCCTTGTGGCATGGATATGACATTAGGTACAAATGGTTGTTTTCTCTAGGATGTATTGGCCACCTAAACATGTTTAGTGTCAGTGACACCATCATTCACTACATTTTTTTTCTTGTTCCAAAAGCGAGACTTATCACCAGATGGCCTTTCTCTGTCATGGTGGTGTATGTTGATGTGCCCTTTGGCAATAAGGGCGCATTCGAGGATGAGTCCCTTTTCCACTATCTCAATGAATGTGGTGACACAGTGTAACCTAAAATTATGAGCCATGTCGGGATGAGATTTCTCCATGAAGAGGGTGACCATATCTTTCTCTTTGAGAGGGGTTTTCATTCAGCTCACTAGTGCATGCCACCTCTGAAGGTAGCTAGCAAAAGTTTCAATTTCCTGGTGTTTTTCTTTGAGGAGATCCAAGGTATCAGTGTCATTCTCCAAATTGAAGAAGTAAGAAAAAATTTTTCTGAAAGATCTACAAAGGATTTTATGGACCCTTGTTCTAGACCCATGAACCATTCTAGAGCATTGCGAGTCAGGCTCCATGGAAACAGAAGCAAGAGATAGTTGTCATTATGCATAACTTCCTGACACTTGGAGTAAAACTCTTGCAAATGGGCCTTAGGATCTTTATTTCCCTTGTATCTATCAAATTTTGGTATTTCAAAATTTTTAGGGAAGGGGATCAATGAGATGGAGGGATCAAATGGATAGGGACATATGTCTTCAAATTTGAATGATTGTTTGCTAGTCCCAGCTTGAAGATCTTTCATAGTGGCTTTGATTTCTAACAGATTTGAGTTGACCGGTGGCGCAAGAGCCAAAGATGGGTTAGATGGATATGGATGATAGGACGATGAAGGATCTTGCTGAGGCAGTGTCTGAAGGTTGAGGTATGGATTTTGATAGTGAGATGATGATATCCCTTGCTAGTATGCCAAGGGATTTTTTGGTGTTGGGGTTGTTGTTGCAAGATATAGTATGGATTCGTTTGATAAAAGTGTGTGTGGGATGCTCAAGAACTTGATCGTGAAGTTGCGGATTGGCCTATTGGTACTGGAGGTACTGCTGCAACTATTGGGAGGCTACATAAGGTGGTTGTTGGTTAGGATAATAATAATGTTGGGGAGGTTGCTGATGTGATGTTAGGTGTTGTGTGGGCCAAGATGGGATGTTGTATTGTGATTGGACTTGCGGCTGTAAAATGGATGAGACGAATGGGGATATGGTCTGGGCGGGAGGTCAAGATGGATTTCCATGCGATTGGTGTGGTGGTTGTTGTGAAGAGATCAATGGGTTATGCAGAGGTTGTTGTTGATGAGGTGGTTGAGATAATGTAGAGGTGTTCTGCAATAGAAGTTGTTGGGTACCAAAGGGTACATTCGGTTGGGGTGTACCTTGGGGCAATAATGGAGGTGGTATATTAGATTGGGGAGGCAGTTGAGATGTGTATGAAGGTGATGGCAAGTTTGTGGCCCCAAGAGGTGGATGCAATGCAGTAAAAGGGGTACCCCCAACATTGATGGGAGGTTGATTTGAAAGGGGTGATGTTGTTAGCATTAATGGCGGTGGTTATGGAATGTTTTGTGGCATGTCATAGGAAAAAGGATAATTGGGATCAACTACTTGAGGAGCTCCCATGACCAAGATTGCGGGGTGTGGGGGATTGTTAACGTGATACAGAATGGCGTTGCTGAATTCAAGTTGATGCCAACCTTCCACTGGAGGAACATTGAGGACATGCGAACTACCTGGTGCATTTTGTGAGCCTTGGGGTATGTTAGATGTGGAGCTGCCATACTTGGATAGGTCAACACCTGATGGAGGCTTGACACCTTTTCCAATTAGGTGGGCCAATATTTCTTCCCCATGTTTTTTGTGAAGGCGATCTATCATTTGCACATTGATAGGGTTACTAAAGTGTTCCTCAAATGTAAGTTCGGGTTGGTTGACCATGTTCTCATCTTCGGGTGGTGATGTGCTTTGACCATCAATATTGGATTGTGATGATGTACCATTATGAGGATCTTGAGGGATATTCGTACCGTTATTGGGATCTTGTGAGACATTAGCTGGGTTGTTGGGATCTTGAGGGATGTTTGGTTGGGAATTTTGGACTTGTTGCTCAGCCATTTTCCTTGTCTGCAACTAGGTCTGAATGGGAATGCAAGATGATATGATGGACTAGGATGCTAGGATGACCTTGGTGATGAAAGGATTGATTTGATTTGATGATTAATTAGCTGATAAGGATGTGGCTCAATAGGATTGATTTGGTTGATTGATTCGACCGAAGTGGATTTGTTTGATGAGATTAGATTGGGTTAATTGGTAGAAAATTGGTCAACTTGGATTTGATGATGTGAGGATTTGATTTGGATCGATGGTCAATTAATAGGATTAGATGACAGGATGAATGATAATGACCGAAATCCAAAACTGAGTTCAAGAGTGATCCTTGGTAACGCTAGGTGTTGATAAATTGATTAAAGGGTGGATGTATGATAACAACACCAAATCCAACTTGAGATAGAAGTGGATTGATTAGGCTGACAAGGATGACCAACTCAGGATGGATGACAATCCTAAGTTGGTTGTGATAGATGACGATTAGAGATGAACACCCAGGTCAATTTGGACAACTACTTTAACGAAATTTAACAAAATATTGGTGATCTGAAACGGGGAAACGATAACCAAAACATGGGTTCAAAATCGTTAAATGAGGACTTTGAATGAATGAATGGATGCTTGAAGTGAGGGGATGAACATTTAGGATGGTGAATGGACTCTCAAAATGAGTATATGAATGTTCAGAATGGGGAGATGAATTATTAGAACGGCGAAATGGGTGTCTTGAATGATGAAATGAATTATAAAACTAACTAGTGAAGGGTCAGGTCTTCCCCTAGAGGTCAAATCTGCCTATCGAGAGGGAAGGTCCACTTGTCAGATAAAAGCTGGTCAAAATTGGCTAAACTAGGCTTAAATGGGTTGGTTCAAAATTCAAGTCCACCCCTGGATGGGTCAGATCCACCCCTAGAGGTCAGATCCGCCTATTGGGAGGGCAGGTCTGCTTGTTGAACAAAAGTTGGTCAAAATTGGCTAAAATAGGCTTAAATGGGTTGGTTTAAAGGTCAAGTCCACCCCTGGATGGGTCAGGTCCACCCCTAGAGGTCAATTCTGCCCCTAGATAGGTTTAAACTTGACTTTTGAAAAGATGACTAAAGCTAAGGATGCAAAACACATCAAACATCAATCAAAAGGATATGATTGAACAAAAAATTACTAGTTTTTCACAAAGAAGACAATTCAGACAACACAATCCTAAGATTAGTAGAAAGGGGTATGGTTGACAAGTCTTCTATTCTAGGATGAACATGGTTACTAAGGAGTCCTCAATATACACCCAGTATGTGAGGCCCAAACCATGAACACCAACCCATTACAAGTGTGAGTCGATAACCTTAGCAAGATACTAGAGGCTCAGACCAACTCTTCACATCATCTTGATGCTTTTCCAAGTACAACGTGGCTAGATTGAGGTACAACTTTTGCTCCCCCTCCTTTATATACCCCATTGGTATGCGTGGTTGGAATCATCCCTTGAGGTGATGAAATCCCTAAGTAGGTCCCTCTAAGAAAAGGAAAAAGAGGGTGACTCAAAAGGATTTGGTAAGTTATGATTTCTCATCACCCAAGATTGCCAAATGGCGCAAGGGGATTGGATACATCAAATAGCTTACCAACATGCACGGAAAACAAGATTAATTGACACCCCTAGTTAAACTATGTGCCTAAGTTATGCAAAACAAGTAGTGGTTGATAAATAACTAACCCTGTAAGAAAACATTTTAGTGCACCTTATCCTTGTTCCTCACCAAATGTCGATTAGATTCTTACACAAACTCAAACAAGACACATTAGGGGGTTAGAAAAACTTAAAACAACCAAAATGAGTGCTAAAAACTAAAATTTCACCTTATGGAAAAAGCTACCTAGGTCAGGTTTGCCTGTCTAGAGGGGCAGGTCTGCCTGTTTAGAGGGTAGATCCACCTATTTGGAGGGTAGGTCCACCTATCTGGAGGTCAGGTCTGCCTGTCTATCAGGTTAGGTCCCCCTGTTTGGAGGTCAGGTCTGCCCCTCTGTGAAAAATTTGCAAAAATCAACTTCTGGAGTTTATGGAGGGTAGGTTTTCCCCTGGGCAAGGTCGGGTCCACCCCTGGAAGTGAGGTCTAACTGCTTGTCAGGTCAAGTCTATCCCTTGAGGTCAGGTTTTCCCTTGGATGGTTGGGTCCGCCCCTCTATAGGTCAGGTCCACCCCTTTCTAACCTGCACTTGCAAAAAGTGAAAAAAATAGCAAACGTGAAAGATACCTTATGAAGTCTATGTAGGGCAGGTCCGCCCCTCTGCAGGTCTAGTCTACCTCTCAGCAAGTCCACACTTGCTTCTCTTGCCATCAAAGGAGCATACACTAAATCAAATATCAAAGGGCCAGCCAAAGGAAAACTCAACAAGGTAAAGTGTTTCATTTTGTTTTGTTAAGATAATCATTTGCCTAATCTTGAGGTGTAGGGTGTTTATATTTGTTGTTTGCACTCTTTTGTTTGTTGCTCATTTTCTAAGACATATTTTCACCGAGCATCCTTGTGTGTTTGTGGTTATCCCAATAGTATGGTTGACAAAGTCTTCTATTCTAGGATGAACATGGTTGCTAAGGAGTCCTCAATATACACCTAGTACATGAGGCCCAAACCGTGAACACCAACCCATTACAAGTGTGAGTCGGGAACCTTAGTGAGATATTATATGCTCGAAAAACCTCTTCACGTCATCTCGACGCTTCACCAATTACAACATGGTTGGATTGAGGTACAACTTTTGCTCTCCCTCCTTTATATACCTCACCAGTACACATGGTTGGAATCGTCCCTTAGGGTGATGAAATCCCCAAGTAGGTCCCGCTAAGAAAAGAAAAAAGAGGGTGACTCAAAAAGACTTGGTAAGCTATGATTTCTCATCACCTAGTATCACCAAATGGTGCAAGGGGATTGGATACATCAAATATCTTACCAACAAGCATGACAAACAAGATTAATTGAAACCCCTAGTTAAACTATGTGCCTAAGTTATGCAAAACAACAAGTAGTGGTTGATAAATAACTAACCATGCAAGAAAAATTGTTAGTGCACCTTATCCTTGTTCCTCACCAAATGTCGATTAGATGCTTGCACAGACTCAAACAAGACATGATAGGGGGTTAGAAACACTTAAAACAACCAAAATGAGTGCTAAAAACTAAAATTTCACCTTCTAGAAAAAGCTTCCTAGGTCAGGTCCTCATGTCTGGAGGGCAGGTCCTCCTGTCTAGAGGGTAGGTCCACCTATCTAGAGGGAAGGTCTACTTGTTTGAAGGCCAGGTCAGCCCCTCTGTAAATTTTTTGCAAAAATCAACTTCTAGAGTCTGTGAAGGGTAGATCCGCCTATTTTTCAGGTTAGGTTAGGTTCGCCTATTTGGAGGTTAGGTTCATCCCTCTATGAAAAATCTACAAAAATCAACTTCTAGAGTCTGTGGAGGGTAGGTCTGCCCCTAGGCAAGGTCGGGTCCACCCTTGGAGTCAGGTCCGGCTACCTGTTAGGTTAGGTTTGCCCCTTGATGTCAGGTCCACCCCTTTGCAAGTCGGGTTTGCCCCTCTGCAACCTACATCTACAAAAAGTGAAAAAAAAATAGCAAACGTGAAAGATACAAACCCTTTTGTGGGTCCCACTAGGCGTTCCAGAAATGTGAACGAGTGAAAATATGTGTTAGAAAATGAGCAGAAAAGAAAAGAGTACAAACAACAAATATAAACACCCTACACCTAAAGATTGGGCAAATGATTAACTTAACAAAACAAAATGGAACATTTTACCTTGTTGAGTTGTCCTTTGGTTGGCCCTTTGATCTTTGATGTAGTGTATGCTCCTTTGATGGCAAGAGATGAAACTATGGAATTCAAGATGAATGGAAAATAGGTGATAATGGATGCAAATGCAAGTATTTGGCTAAGTATGGCTCAAGAGAAAAAATTGCAAGAGTTTGGGTAGAATAATGATATCCCCAAAAATGAGAGAAAAGAGAGGGTATTTATAGAGAATTTTGAATTCTCTAGGGAAATGGATGGTTGAGATTAAACCAACAAGGCCAAGATGTAGGGCTATGGTGATTTGAAAACTCACAAACTGTTACATCTTGACATGTGGCATGTGAAGTGGCTTGAAAAGGATGATGCGTAAATGAGTTGGAAGGAGAGTACATGACATGGAGGTACTACATAGTACCTTGGGATTTGGACAAGATATTCTCATAAAGGAGGTCCTTGTCCCCATGTGGGTGAGAGGACATGTGAGGAATTAAAAATTCCTCAAATATCCACATGGGAATGAGAGAAAGAATTTGAAATTCTTTGAAATGCATTGGGGGATTAAATGCGAATTAAAAATTCACATGGGGAAAGGGGTGCCTTCTCCAAAAGGAGAAAGCCTTTAATAAGGTTGACTTGGGACACATTCCATAAATGACATGGAGATTAGGTTGACCTAATTAAGTGATTAAAGTTGTGCAAGTACCTGATTAGACAAATTAATGACATATTAGAGGTTAGTGGGAGATTAAGAAGAGTTCACATGTGGCTTGATGTGACAAGTCAAAGATCACATGGGAAAGAGAAAAAAGAATTTAATATTCCTTGGAAGGATAAAAGGAATTAAAAATTCCTTGAGAGGTTAATTAGGCTAGTTAATGAAGGATTATATGAGGGTTGGGTGGCTAAGAGAGATTAGAGACCAACTTGCAAAATTTGGAGGATGTGACACATCCTAATTGAGGATTAGGCATGTGTACATCCCTAATGATGAGATTAGGAGATGGATTAGGATTAAGAAAGGGATGTGACATGTGAGGAATTAAATAAATGTCATATTTATTTAATTCATTTGATGAAAATGAGGATTAAATAGATAAGGTATTTATTTATTAATTAAATACCTTAGGGATTTGGTAGAATTAAGGATATTAATTAAATAATAGCGATATTACTTAATTAATGCAAATAATGGGATGCTTAGATGAAAGGGATAAATTTGGATAAATTACGTGTCCAAATTTAGGTGTCTACATTAACTAATAATCATATTTTCATCTATGTAATTATAGAGCTCTAAAATGTTCCAAAATTATGTAGGCCTCCCACATACCCCTTTCTCTCACTCTGGAAATCCTTGGTGAGGTGATGGTGTTGGGGGGAACTTTCCTTCATGTAGGGGTTACCTTCACTTGGGGTCTATTACCCTAAATACTCAAAGATGTTGATTCATGGTGCACATAAAGGAGTCTCCTCTCAAGAACCTACTGTCTAAATCCAAAACCATAGACTACATCATTGATATGTTGAATTGGTTGAGAGAGTTGTGGCCTCATATGTGCTCCACAAGGGCTCTTTCCTAGGCCTAAATTCAAAAATATCATCTCCACATTCTTTTGGGGTATTTGCCAATGCTGGTGGAGCCTTTTCTTTCCATCACTTAGAAATTATTCCAAAGATCTACCTGATGGAGATATTAATGATAGGGAGGATTTTCTCAGGGAGCATACATTCATTCACAAATTCACCAGATTATGGCCAAAATTATGTGATATTCATGCATGGATCTCTAATTGCTAGAAGGACGGTATAGAGGAAGAAGTAAGAATCTATCCCTATTCCATGGGATTTTTTATCTTGTAATTTGAATCTTCTAAAGACAAGAGGAAGGTGTTGGACCATGGCCCATGGCTCCTCAATGATAATTTCTTATGTTTGAAGTCTCGGTTTCCATCCTTCAATCATCAATCAAAGTCTTTCTCTATTGCTTATCTGTGGGTGTGTCTACCATGCCCACCCCTACAATTTTGGTAACTTGAGGGCCTAAGAGCCATTGGAAATGGAATAAAGAAGTATTAATATTCCTTAGAATAAACTATAAATTATGTTAGCTCAACTTATGCCCATATATGTGTTGAAATGGACCTCTCCATTTGTCTACCTATTGAAATTGATTTGAAAGTGGGTAACAAAACTTAGAGGTAGTAGGTAGGCTATGAAAATATCCCTTTTAGGTGTAGAAAATGCTTCTTTGAACATTGCATTATTACACAATGCAAAAAGGTCACTATGTTGAGGGGTGTA
This sequence comes from Sequoia sempervirens, assembly GCA_007258455.2. Classification (NCBI taxonomy): domain Eukaryota; kingdom Viridiplantae; phylum Streptophyta; class Pinopsida; order Cupressales; family Cupressaceae; genus Sequoia; species Sequoia sempervirens. Next base: position 576,278,403 of record VDFB02271358.1, read on the forward strand.
CAGGCCTCAAAGAAGATACCTTTTTGGTGGATTAGGGTTGAGCCCCACCATTACAACATTTCTCCTAAATCTCAAAATGCTATGAGTGCTCCACACATTCTTACCAAGGTTGCTACAATTTGTTTCCCTCCCTCTCATATGGCTATTGACAAATCCTCTCAAGCATCTCTTGGGGAAGACACAATGAGTCTGTTGTCAATATTTCTAGCAAAACCAATGAAAGCTAACTTTTCTCCTACTAATCCACTAGCTATTGCTGATCTTGTATGTGATGGGAATGATAGTATACAAATATTTATGATCTCTTTGGAGTCTTTGGACCCTTTAGAATGCAAAGGCACTTCAAATGGTAAGGTGTAATAGAATGTGGAGACTCCCCCACTTATAGATCAAGGATAGATCGAAGTGAAGAAGAAGAAATCTTCTCAACCAAAGCTTCAAAAGATGCTTAGATTGTCAAAGAAAAAGGAGAATTCTTGAAATCATAATTTTTCTTTGCAACCATGCTTAGTTGGGCCAACAGGTTTTGTTGAGCAATAATCTTTAGATTGTTGCTTGCATTTTGTACCCTATTCTTAAGACATGCATTTTATTTTAATTTTACATATTTTATGGGGTATGAATCTATTATGCCTAGCTTATGGATACAAATAATCATTCCATAAATTAATTAAATTATTTATTATTTAATTAATTAATCTACTTTATCATCTAAAAATTAATTAAATTTGTATTTAATGAATTTCCCTTCTTCTAAAGGTTAATTAATTTAATCTTATCCCCCATATTTTAATTCCTCTAAATCCATTAATTAATTGATCTTAAATTAATATATTAACTAACTACCCCTCTATTTAATGCACAAGACAACTAAGGGGGGTTTAATTAGTTGTACCTTAAAACTTAAAACCCTCATAAACATTTAGATCCACATTAATACAATTAACCCTTAATCTATTATGATGATTTAGCGTGAAAGGAAAATAACAAAAACTGAAACAAATCAACACCATGCACAAGTGAACACCAAATCTATGTGGAAAGCCCAAGATGGAAAAAAAATGGTGAGGATTAGCTCACAATATAAAGTAATATCAACACTGAATACAATAGGGCTTATTGTCAGAGGGATCACTACCCAAAGAAGAAAGGATCATTACCAAAATAGAAAGAAGATAGAGAAGAATGTTACACAGACAAATCCACCACAATATCACCAACACGTTGTAGCTTGAATGAAGAATTGTAGACAACTTATACTCACTACATCCAACATTCTAACACACGAAAGCTTGCACTGAACTTCAAAAATTCACACTCTAATACTTTATACTTAACATCATTCACATCTTAGTTTTCTATCTTCGCATCCCTCAACAATTCAACTCATATTTATATCATCTTCAACCTTGAAATCTCCAAGGTTGGTTGTGCACATCAAACATGCAACTTCAAATTAGGTTGGTATCAAAAAAATTTCGTGGAAAATAGAAGTGAAGGTGAACCACATCACTCCTTATTTGGGACCCAAAACTATAACACCATGCTACAACACACTTCTATAAACAATAAATATTCATCAAAATTAGTGTAAACAACAAGGTCGGTCGTTACCTTGTAAAAACCATTAAACTTTTACTTGTACATGCTTCCTTTGATCCAACAAAAAATTGTGGAAATTTTTTTTTACCTGAACACAATCTAGAATATTCGATAAACACCCTAAAATCCAACAAAATCCTTCACAACAACTTTCACCTAAGGAATGTACACACCTAGTACACTCAAACAACTATGTCATACACTACAACTTAAGAAACTAACTTCCAAAGCACCAAACCTCGAATAATCTTGATTGAAGAAAGATACCAACACTTTCAACACCTCTTTAGATCCACAAGACTTGAGACCAAACTACAGATAATTGCAGAGCAAAAAAATTTATCCTAGACACATCTACAATACACCATTCACACACTGGTGAAAACCACTTCTTATGCACAATGATCTAGCACACCAAATTATGAATACAACACCTTTGAACACCTCTAATCAACATATTCAAAATGGATAGGTAGATCTTCAACCTAGAATAAATGTAGAGCAACACTAAAATACTACTTTGCAACTGAGAACAACATTACAACACAATGTTTCCTCTTTTTATCATTTTTTCTCAAAATCACTTGAAAAGAAAGCATCAGAGGTGCATCCTCATTATCTTCAGTACTTCCTCATCACCACCAAGCCAACTGTAATAAATGTATCCATAGACATAATCTTATCAAAGAAACTATACTAGACTTTGACATCAATATCTAACTAATGACAACATTATGCAACTAATCAAAGCATCATCAATGCAACAACATATACTCCTACAAAAATATTCTTCTCATACAATTGACACCAATGACAACACAGGCTTGTTGACATCAATGACAACACCAATCTACTCATACTTACAACACCCTCAAGCCTCTATTAAAATTTTATTCTAATTTAATATTCTTCCACCTCCCAAACTTGTCATCATCTGTCATGTTTCCTCTCTTTTCACACTTGAAATATTGCACATTCACCTAATAGTCCTTCACCTCACTTTCCCTGAACCCATTGAGGGAAAATGCCACCTTTTAGTTTGACTTTATGTGAGGCCATATGCTTATTTTCTAATTTTAAATTCCCACCTCCCTCAAAATAGGAAAACATTAAATATTGCCTCTTTTGGGAATCCTATCACAATCCCCCACAATATTATCCAATCTCCATAATTTAGTCTTCATCTCTAATAAACCATGACTGGATACTTGTCCTTTTCCTCTTGAGAGAACCTCTCTAATCTAAGCCCTTGATCTTTTGGAAAGATCTAATCCTTCCATCTCTTTCACACTAAATATATAAAGTGAATCCCTTACCCTTCACTAACATAAATTCTATTGCTATCAAACTTATACTACTACTTCTCCATCTCAATATCACAATCATACTAAGGTTATGCTAAAATTACCATATAGCAATCCACATTGAGAATAGTTGATCACAATTAAATTTTTTGGGGTTTTGGGTGTAGTTCATTGTAAGATCAATATAATGGACCATAAAGGCATTGAGATATTTTAATGCTTTATTTCTATTATTTTATTTACCTCATAAATTTAATTTACTTTAGAAACTAATATTGATCTTCTATACAAAATTGAGTGGTTTCTATAGTGTAAATATCAACATTACATTGTCAATATATCACCCAAACAATACAAAAAGATGTTATAACCAAATAAATGATCCAACATTTTAGAGAAAAAACTCACACACAACAACACATAATCCTATTATAAGTTTAAAAATCAAAATTTAAATCCAACACTTGCAGAAAAACACTATACTAACTCTAGTTGATCTATACAATCCAATGAAGCTCTATCCACTTTAGTAATAATTCCCTCCATAATCAAAGAGGTTTCACCCTATGATCCTCACAAATCATGGGTTTTTGTCCATAAGCTATAATATTCTATAACTTTTAATCCACAAAAGATGGCTAAAGAACAAGAAGTTCATGCAATGCAAGAATTGAGAAGTTAAACTAGAAAATGATCTTGAAATGTAAATTTTCATGCAAATAAATAGAGAACTAAATAAAAACATCCCTATATTGGAAAAATAAATAAAATAACATTATGTTCATCAATTTCCCTCCAAATATGCTCACCATTATGACTGTTGCAAGATTGTTGACCAAAATTAAATAGTAACTCCCCACATGCAATTTGTCATAAAAACTACCAAAAAATATGCTAATAATTGATTTCCACCTAAAATTGGAGTTTTAAAGCATCCTCATAAGAAATACCATACCATTCCTTGGGAAAATAATAATATTAAATTAATTATTTGATCCCTTTAATTAAAATAAAAAATAATAAATGATTTAGGTATGATGCAGAGGAAGGACTTAACCTAACACAACTTGACTACTTTTACACCCCTCGCACAATGGTTCATTTCAAACAATGACTAAGGGCTTCCTAGTGCACCTTGAAACCATGGTAATATTACCCACCATTAGCAAGTAATGTGGGTTGGCTTGGATTACTCAGCGTTATAATCATAGCCTATTGGGATTTCAACATAGGAACAACATGAAACATGAGAATATTAGATTTGTAGACCTCTTACAACTCTTCTTATTGATTCCCCAATCAACCATGATTAGACAATGTGTGGGTTTTCCCAAATCTTCAAGGCACCTAAGGTTTTAAGGTAGTTTATACACAAATTCCAGCATAATATCATTAATAACTATGCCAAAATTGAAACCTATAGCCTCTCCTCTTATCAAAGTGAGGGAAGAAATAGGACAGATTTTTCCACCAAGTCTCATGGATTTTCATCAGTGGAAACTCTATTCATTATTTTTTATTTACTCCCTAGAAACCCTATGCAGGGTTTATACCTGTTAAAAAAAAAACTACAGTATATTTCACAAAACACAACAAAATTCTACCAAACCAAAAGCATTAGAAAACTAAAACTCTTCTCCAACTTCTTCAATCACCACCAGGGATGTACTAGATCGTACCAAGATGTACAGTGTGTTGCTCAGACTGTTTTACACAGAAAATTGTAAGTAGAATGTGGTAAAATGTTTTTTCTTGCATTCTAACTTTCTCCAACCTTTCTTATTAAGATTACATTGCATATTTATCATATTACAACTATTACCAATTGAAAAACCTACTACCAACTCCCATTATCCAACTTTGTAAATTTGCAAACAACTTTTATTGACAACAATGACAAGTTTTGTAAATTTTTACAAATTTTAACAACATTATAGCCAAACATCCTAAAATGGTCCTAAATGACCCAAATGGTCTTAAATGACCTTATTGAACCAAAACAAACCTAAACAACCCAAAATTCATGATTTTACAAAATGGCAACAAAGTGCATCAAAGGATGCCCCTACATCATACTCCCTAGAGAGAAAGAATTCAAGTTCCCCTTGAATGGAGGTTTGAAATAGTACAACCATGCTTGAGAATGTCTACTTCAGTCATCCATGTTGCATCTTCAATGGGAAGACCCTTCCACTTGACCAAATATTGGAGATATGCCTTGTTCCTTGTCTTCTTGAGTTCCTTGGTATCAATGATACACTCTAGCCCCATAGGTCTACTAGGTGGAAGATCTTGGACCCATTCAACACCTAAGAGTAATTGTAAACCCACTCCCTTATTTGTAACAACATCCCCTTTATAAGGGTAGAAATAAAAAACATTGAATATAGGTGAAATTCCAACTCCCTTGGGTAACTCAATTTTATGTCCATTGTTTGCAAACTTATGCATAACCTTGCAAGGCCCTTTGGAAATATCTTTTTCCTGAGATGGGATAAAGCCAAATCCCCAACTTTGAAATCAACTTCTCTTCTCTTTAGATCTTTCCTTTGCTTGTACTTATCAACACTATGTTGAAGCTTCTCCCTAACTTGTTGATGGGTCTCTTGCATTGCAACAACAAGTTTCTCCCTTTCAATACTTGGTCTTTCCATTCCACTGAAATCTCTCAACTCAAATACCCCTCTAGGCTACAAACCATAAAATACTTGAAAAGGACTCTTCCCAATACTCTTATTCATGGAATCATTGTAGGAAAAATCTTCCTGAGGCAAGAGAAGATACCACTAAGTAGAATGATCCTTGGATATACATCTCAAAAGGTTTCCCAAGATTTTGTTAACCACCTCAGTCTTCCCATTAGTTTGAGGATGATAGGAAAAACTAAAATTGAGGTTGGTGCCAAGTTTCTTCTACAAAGTCCTCCAAAAATGTCTAATGAATTTACTATCTCTATCTAAAACTATACTTAGAGGGGAAAACCATGAATTCTCACTAGTTCTTTAAAAAATAGACCTGCAATATATGATGCATCATTGGTGCTTTTACAAGGGATGAAATGAGCCATTTTTGAGAACCAGTCAACCATGCCATAGATTGAGTCAAAAACCTTTTGTGTTCTTGGTAACCCCATGAAAAAATCCATGCTACAACCCTGAATTGGTGCTACTTCCCTTTGCTTTCTGAAAAATGGTGCATTTATCAACAAAATTCTTTACATTAGTTTTCATTTTAGGCCAAAAATAATGTCTTCTTAATTTCTCCAATGTCTTATCAAGACCAAACTGACCTGCTAAAATACCACAGTGCTTTTCCTTTATTATATTGTCTCTCATTGAGCATTTAGGTACACAAAGTTGTGCCCCTTTGAACAACAAATAATCTTAAATTAGAAAATCAATCCATTTATCATTGATGTTGCTATGAGGTTGCATACAAAACTCATATATCTCCCTAAAATTTGCATCATCAACATACATATATTTTAATGCTTCAACTCCCACACTTTGTAATTGAATCTCCTACACCATCAATTCCCTCCTACTTAAATCATCAACTACTTTATTGGACTATCCCTTCTTATGCTTTATAGAGAAAGTGAAACCTTGCAAGTATTCTACCCACTTGACATGCCTATGACTGAGTTTCTCTTGAGTATTTAAGAATTGAAGAGCATGGTTATCAGTAAATACTAGATAAACTCCTTTGGAAGAAGATAATGCCTCCATTTTTTCAAATACTAAACGACAACATACATTTCTAGATCATAAGAGGAGTATTTCATTTTAGCCTCATTTAGTTTCTCACTAAAGAAAGAAATAGGTTTGTTATCTTGACTCAACACTATACCTATAGCATAGCCACTAGCATCACATTCAATTGAAAACAAATTATTAAAATTTGGTAAAGCCAATATAGGCTGCTCTGCTACCCCTTTCTTCAAATATTGAAAGCTCTTTTCAGCCTCCTTAGTCCAAAAAAATTTATTTTCCTATCTCCCTTTATGGTGTCTATTATGGGTGCAAACATATGACTGAAACTCTTAATGAATTTCCTATAAAAGCTTTCTAATCCATGAAAAATTCTTACCTCAGCAACTGAATTAGGTGGAGGCCAACTCAAGATTACTTCAACTTTGCTAGGATCCATTTTCAATGTTCCCTTTGTGATCACAAACCCAAGGTATAGCAAATCTATCTTTAGAAACTCACATTTTTTGGATTAATTATTAGTTTCTCCTCATTCAATCTTCTTAATACCAAATCCAAATTATGTAAGTTCTCTTCTTTACTAGAACTGAAAACTAAAATATCATCAAGATAAACTACTACAAACTTACCAATAAAATGCTTGAGCACTTCATTCATGAGCCTCATGAAAGTGTTGGGGGAATTGGAGAGACCAAAAGGCATTACAATCCATTCATAGAGCCCTTCATTTGTTTTAAATGTTTTCTTCCATTCACCACCTTGTTTGATCTTGATTTGGTGATACACACTCTTAATGTTTTTCTTGGAAAAAAAGCTTTCTCCACTTAGACAATCCATCAAATCTTCTATCTTGATAATTGGGAACCTATACCTGATTGTGATCTTATTTATTTCTCTAGAATGAATGCACATCCTCCATTCTCCTCCCTTCTTAGGTGCTAGGATAGTTGGAACAACACAAGGACTAAGGATTTCTCTTATTAGTTGTTTATCAAGCAACTCTTGCACATGCTTCTTGATATCCTCATTTTGTTGTGGTGTCATTTTACAGGGTGATTTATTAGGCAAACTAGCCCTTGGTATGAAGTCAATGTGATGAATTATATATTTGATTGGAGGAAATAAGTTTGGGAACTCATCTACCACTATATCAAAATGTTTCTTGAGCAAATATTTGATCTCCTAAGGAAACTCATCCATCTTAACTACTGTCACAATAGTCTTTGGTCTGATTATGATTGCAAAGGCCATTTCCTCCTCTTTCATGGTTTTAAATAACTCTTTCTCTCCTACCAACATCACACAAGATCCCACTTGTTCTTGGCTTTCCTCTTTCAAAGGTGTTAAAGTGTAAGATACCCCATCTTTCTCCATGATATAGGTGTTTTTCCTACCATCATGGAATTCTTTTCTATCATATTTCCATGGTCTACCTAGCAACATATGGCAAACATCCATGGGAATGATGTCACACAAAACTTTGTCCTTATATCTACCTATTTGGAATTCTACCCAATTTTGCTCATTTGCTAACACGTGTTTCCCTTTTTTTAGCCATGAGACCTTATATGGAGTGGCATGGGGCAATATTTTCAATTTTAACTTTTCTACCATTTCCACAAAAACTAAGTTATCAGTGCTACTAGAATCAATGACAACCTGACAACATTTACCTTGGAATTTGCAAGTGGTCCTGAAGAGTGATTTTTTTTGGGGTGGTTCCTTCTCCATGGACACTTTGATCAAGGTTCTCCTCATCAACAAAGGCTCTCCAACTTTTGGTTCATCAATTTGTGGTGAATAATTTACACTTTTAGCATCTTCACCTTGTGCTACTTGATTTCTCCTTTCACTCCTAAAAGAAGTAGATGAATATTATTTAGTGCATCCCCATGCTTGATGGCCTGAAAATTTATTACATTTATAGAATTCTCCAGTGAAGCCACTTGATCCTCATCTATTCCCAAATTTGGCCCTAAAATTTGATCTTCTTCTCCCAAAACTGCCCCTTGAATTTGAGGTTTGTTCTTTGAGAATTACTTGTATCTCCTTGAGACATTTGGGACTATCCTCTCCTAGCAAATGATCCTCTTCCTCTAAAATTCCTTCCCCTACCTCTACTTTTTTTCTCTTGTATTCTTTTTAACTTTTCTTCAGCCTTCATGGCTAGTTGGTAGCATTCTTCTACCATTCTAGGGCTTGTGAGACTTAATTCATCTTGTAGGCTGTATTTTAGTCCATTCAAATACCTTGCAACCTTATCAACATCCTCTTCCATATGGCATGATCTAATACTAAGTTTGTAGAATTCTTTTGTATATGCCTTCACATCCATGTCTTTTTGTTTCAAATTTTGTTGCTTCCTATATAATTAAGTGGCATAATCACTAGGTAGAAATTTACCTTTCAACTTTGCAACCATTCTGTCCCAAGAGGTGATTTTTTCTTTCCCTTTCTTCCTTCTCTCTTCTTGCACATAGTCCCACCAAATGGATCCACGACCTTTCAATTTTCTTCTAGCCAACTTCACCTATTGTTCCTCAAGAACATCTTCAAATTCAAAATATTTATCTAATTCTCCTATCTAATTAAGAAGTTCCTCACTATTTAGGCTACCTGAATACACTGGGAGTTCCATCTTTAATTTGGAACCTTCACCTTTGACTACTTTCAACAATCTATCCATCCATAGCTCTTTAACATCTCTTTCTTCATGGGGTTCTTCTTCTAGTGGATTGCTTTCATCCATCTCTTCTTCCTGATCACTCAAATCTCCTGTGATCACACCTCTTCTTTGATTTTTCTCAACTATTGTAATCCTTGCATCAATACTTACTCTCATTTCTCTCATCTCTTGGGAAAATTTGTCTCTCATCTCTTTGGCTAACCTTTCTATGCTCTTTCAACATCATTCACCCTTGAAGTCATCTTTTCTTATCTTCAATTCACTAAACTAATTTTTTGTCTTTATTGGATTTGATACCAATATGATGTAGAGGAAGGACTTAACCTAACACAACTTGATTGCTTTTACACCCCTCATATAATGGTTCATCTCAAACAATGACTAAGTGCTTCCTAGTGCACCTTGAAACCATGATAAACATAGCCTATTGGGCTTTCAACATAGGAATGGTAGGAAACATGAGAATCTTAGATGTGTAGACCTCTTAAAAATATTGTTATTGATTCACCAATCAACCATGATCAGACAATGTGTGGGTTTTGCCAAACCTTGAAGCCACTTAAGGTTTTAAGGCAGTTTATACACAAATTCTAGCATACTGTCATTACTAACTATGCCAAAATTGAAACCTATAGCCTCTCCTCTTACCAAAGTGAGGGAAGAACTAGGAAATATTTTTCCACCAAGTCTCATGGATTTTCATTAGTGGAAACTCTATCCATTTTTTGTATTTACTCCCTGGAAACCCTAGCCAAGGTTTATACTTGTTCAAACAAAAACTGCAATATCTTTCAAAACACAAAACAAAATTATACCAAACCAAAATAATTAGAAAGCTAAAAATCTTCTCCAACTACCTCAATCACCAACAGAGGCATACTAGATTGTACCAAGATGTACAACATGTTTCTCAGACTATTTTACAAAGAAAATTGCAATTAAACATGGAAAAATGAAGTTTCTTGCATTCCAACTTTCTCCAACTTGTGTGCTTGATATTACATTACATATTTATCATATTACAACCATTAATAATTGCAAAACTAACTACCAACTCCCATTAACCAACTTTGCAAAGTTGCAAGCAACTTTTGTTGACATCAATGACAAGTTTTGCAACTTTTTACAAATTTTAACATTACACCCAAACATCCTAAAATGGTCCTAAATGACCCAAAATGGTCTTAAATGACCTTATTGAACCAAAAAAGACCCAAACAGCCCAAAATTCAAGGTTTTACAAAATGGCAACAAAGTGCATCAAAGGTGCATCAATGGATGCCCCTGCATCAAGGTCCAAATAATCAAATTCTAAATATGATTATTTCACAATTTGTATACCTTATCCTAAGAAAATATTTGGAACAAGATAATATCTATTCTATAATAAATTAATTTAAAAGGGAACATGAAAATCCCACCCTTTCTAAAATTTCTTTCCCACAAGCAATTCCAACTTAGAAATCACTATCGCAATATGATGAGTCATGGAATATTTCCCATAGAGCCTAGATCAAATACTTGATAGATGATGAATCTCTTGCTAAAGAATAATTTACATTCCAAAATAATCAAGTTTATCCATTGAATATCATAAATTATATTGTGATTTCCTTTTAATTTGAACCCTATACTTGTCAAGAGAGACAACTCCTACCAAAGAGTGCTATAAACTCTACTCTTTCTATCCTATATAATATTATTGTATAAATCATGTAGTTCAATCGACTTATTGAATAAAAACATGTCTCTTAATGAATATAAACATTAAAGGAATGTGAATAAATCATATAAGGATATGTACAATCTTTTAAATAATCCAAAATTTAATGCATGATTAAAACTTTCCATCTTGGGCTTGGATCAATTATTAAAGGAAACCAACTCTTTGTATGCTCCTCCTTGAAGTGATTCCAAATTATGAATTTTTTCTAATGTTTAGAAGCTCCCATGTATTTGTAGAGTCTATATTCCATACTTGTTAGGTAAAGAAACTAATGCCAACAAGTACAACATCTCTCAACTCTATTATCCATGACTATAAATACTCGCAAATCTACCTTCACAAGTGTAAATAAAGTAATGTGGTGGTTGAAGATTTTGATAACATAAATGAGGAAATATGGTTAATAGATGCTAAAATTATTTTCTTCTTTTAAGTTCTTGAAATTGGACTTTCTCTCATCAATATTATGTCTTTAAGTGTAGGATGTTTTTTGTGAACTTTTGACACCAAAATTTTATAATCTTGTTAGCACTCATAACATGCACATCATGTTACCCCAAAATTATATTTAATTTAATTTTTATCCAAGTGCACTCTTTATCCTTAAATATATTAATCAATCCTCACCCTGAGGCCAAATTATTTTCACAAAAAATATCTCATTACATATGGAATATATTATGCCAACGTTGAGTGATAAATTAGAAATACTAGAAACTGAATCAATACTATAGAAAGAAATAATTGCTATTGTTCTATCTTGAATACACATGTACTTGTATAAAATGAAACCATTTTCCATTTTACCACAAATCATCATATCATTTAAACATTTTTCAATACACCTAAAATTTTGGTAATTGCATTCTTACTCCAAAAATTACTCTTGAGGTCAACTAAATTGATATAAATTTTCATTCCATAAGTTTCTAATCTAAAAAAATTAACAAGCTAAAAACCCACATTTTTTATAAAAAGGGGTAAAAACTCCATTGAACCTCAGAAAAGAGCACTACATCAAAGCAAAGGCTTAAATACCAAAGAATCCCAAAAGACCAAGCTAGATAGAGAAAGAGACAAAGTCAACTAGCACCAGCAACAACTCCATCCTTAGCAAGGACCCTCTCCAAGTCCAGATAGAGCTCTTGGGGGAATTGTGCCCATTCCTCAATCTTCCAACCATACAAATGCTCAAAAGACCATTTAGCTAGGTAATCTATTGTCTTATTCCACAGGCTTGGAATATGGACAAAAGACACCATCTCCATCAAGGAACCAATTTGCAAAATCTACTGCACTGTCACAACCAACTGTCAACTAACATCGGACACATTCTGTTCATTAAGAAAGTTGATAAAAACCTAAGAATCTAACTCACAAATAACCCTGTGCCACCCCAAAGTGTAGGCACTTTCTAAAGTGTAGAGAATTGCCAAACCTTCCATAAGGTTGATAGTCTACAAACCTTTATGGACAGAAAAGAGAAAAACCATCAAACTAGAAGAGTCCCTACCAACCCCACCAACTCCAACAAATCCTAAATTTCCCCTAGAAGAACCATCAGTAGTAGTCTTCAAAGTTCCAATCGAAGGGGGCTGCCAGGTCCCCACTCTTTGAACTCGTTGCCTCACTTTCTTTCCTCTCCTACAACAAGAAGAGGTTGAGGATAACCCATGGATACCTAGCCTCTCCACCATCTTTGCATCCATTTTATCCATCAGGAACACCACCTCCCCCTTAGCTTCAATCGTCTCATGAATCATACCTAAAATTTTGAGCCACACCTACTAGACCCATTAGTTTTCACCTTTGAAAATCCTCCTATTCCTTTCTAGCCAAACCTGCCACAATAAGAAAATAGATACAACATACCATACATCCTATAGAAAGGAAGCCAATGAGTGTGGTATTCCCAAGCTAGTCCAAAAATCCACCAAGGAGGATGTATGAACATAGGGGTTGTTCCAAAATCCACCCAAAAGTGCCAAAGCTACAAAGTAAAGGGATACTGAAAAAATAAATGAGAAGAATATTCCTCACCACATCCACAAAGAACACACAAAGAGGGTCCCTGAAAACCCCACTTTTGTATATTATCCCATGTCAGACACCTATTCCAAGCCAAATTCCAAATAAAGTAGTTACACTTCGGCCAAGAAAACTTATTCCAGACCTTCTTCCACCAAGGAACTTCCACCCCCTCAATCCTCTAAGAAAGTAGCATCTAGTATCTAGAAGCAATAGTAAAAGCACCCTTCAGGTTAGGAGACCAAGAAAGAACATCCTCATCCATGAGGGAACTACATCATCTTCCAGAAAGAATATTATGAAACACCGCACACTCCTCCTCCATACCCACCACTAGCCACTCATTGAGATTCTTCCACCTTACTCTCACTAGCTTCCCTTGAAAAGAAATAAATTTAAAGTCACTCACTCTCGACTAGCCAACATCATAGAATCTCTGACACAAGTTCAAAAAATTAGGAAACTAAGAAACAATGGGAGGGTAGCCATCCCAAGAACCATACCAAAATTGAGCCTTCGTCATATGTTTGCATATCCAAAACAAGCCATCTTTGACAGGTGCAGCTCCTTTCTTGAGAGTAGTCCAAATTGTTGAGCCCTTTCCCACCAGAGGGTAGCGAGGGATATCTTTTTGAGGGATACCTTGGAAGTACTTGCGGGATAGAATCCTAGCCTAGATCAAATCTTGCTCAATACACAACCTCCAATATAATTTAGCTTCCAAATCCATACCAGCCAGCAATGACTACCTTAACCCCAAACCACCATACTGCTTTGGGCAACACATAGTATCCCATTTAACAAGGCTTCATTTAGAAGACATCAAGCTGCCATCCCATAAGAAATGTCTTGCTAAGGAGTCCAACTCCCTAACAAAACCTATTGGGGCCACTTGAATCATACAATGATAGATGGGGAGAGCTTGAACCATGGACTTAATAAATTGAACCTGACTCGCAAAGGATAGCCAAAAATTGGTCCAATGAGTAATTTTCAGATGAAATTTATCTAAAATAGGCTACCACGAATCCCTTGGTAACTTGCCCATTGTAATAGGAATCCAAAGATAAGACAAAGGAAGAGCCCCAATTTGAAACCAAAGAATATGAGTAATTCTCCTCTGAATGGAATCTGGAGTGTTGAAGAAAAAGATGGAAGACTTGTCTTCAATAATTAATTATCTCGAAGCCACAAGATAAATATCCAACACCTTATGTAGATTCACAACTTGCTAAATAGTGGCCATACCCATCAAAGTTGTGTCATCCACAAACTACAAATGGGATTGTGGGGGTAAGTCACCTCCCGACTGCCACCCCTGAATGAGGCCCAACTCCACATGTCCTCTCAATAAGCATCCCAAACCTTCAACAAGTAGAAGAAACAAGGAGAGAGAGGGTCACCTTGCCTCAATCCATGAGAAGCACCAAAAAGCTCAGAGTGCTCCCCATTAATTAAAATGGAGAATGAGACTGATGTAATGCAACTCATGACCCATTGAATCTACTCTTCTCCAAAGCCAAAAGCAACCAGAACCTTGTAGAGGAAGCACCACTGGACTCTATCATATGCCTTAGCCATATCAAGCTTGATAAACATAGCTTTTTCTCTGGAACTAGCCATAGAATGAATAATATCCATTGCAATAACAATTCCATCCAAAATATTTCTACCCTCCACAAAACCACTATGCTCCTTAGACATGAGAACCTTAAGCCACTTTTTTAGCATGTCAGCAATTAGCTTGGAAATAATCTTATAAACAAAATTGCAAAGAGATATGGGATGAAAGTGACTTAACCTATCTTCCCCCTCACACTTGGGAATGAGAGAAAGAAAAGTAGAATTTAGAGCCTTGAGCATCTGCTTATTCCTCTGAGATTATTGGACCACTACCAATAAGTCTAGCTTAATAATCTTCCAAAACTATTGAAAGAACTCAATTGGGAATCCATTAGGGTCTAGGGCTTTCCCCTTCTTCATCTGAAACATAGTCCCCTCTAGCTCCTCTAGAGAAATATCTCCCATGAGATGATCCATCATTTCCGTAGAAACCAAGGAAGGGATACAAACAAGGGCCTGAGCTTCCTCCACAAAACTACCCTATGAATCCTCTCTAAATAAGGAAGTAAAATACTATACAACTTCATTTGAAATATCATGAAATGAAGAAAGAGTCTCTCCACTATCATTGACCAAAATAGGAATAGAGTTACCATGATGCCTAGGCTTTACAGAATTGAAGAAGAAAGTATAATTTCTATCTCCTTCTTGGAGCCACTCAACTCAAGCTTTCGTATTCCAAAAGACCTCCTCTCACAACTCCCACTCCTTCAAATAATTCAAGGCCCTTGAATCCTCCTATAGCAGATTCTCAGTCACTCCATTCTCCCTAATTATCCTCGTAATACCATCCAACTTAGCCTATGCAATAGAATTTGCATGGAAGATATTTCTGAAGCATTGTCGGTTCCAATGCTTAAGTTGATACTTGAAAAAATAAAGAAGCTTAGCAAAGATACACATTATAGTACCATAGTAAGGTCTACCATACCTCCACCGTTGAGCAACATAGCCATGGAGATCAAGATCACACAACCACATAAGATGAAACTTGGAGGGAGTTTGAGGTATCCAAGCAGAGAGGATAGTAAGCTTTATAGGCCAATGGTCCGAACCTCTCTACTTCAAAATATCAGAGCCAAAAGACCACATACCACCAACCAAAAAGTAGAAGGCCATGAATTGATCCAAGAATTCCACAATGCAATTGTCACCAACCCTTTGATTGTTCCAGGTAAACTATCCATTATCAAGCTTGATATCAACAAGATTCAAGGCTGAGATATTGTCCCAGAGTAGCAACAAAAGGGTTCTAGCCTCGTAGTACCACCCTGCTTCTCAACAAGCTCAGTAATAGCATTGAAGTCACCCCCAATAATCCAAAGATGGTAAGGAGCCATGTTGCAGACAGATTGAATATTGGACCACAAGAGATGCTTTCCCTATAGATCCACATGCACATACATGGAAAAATGAACAAATTCCCCCATCTAAAAACAAGAAGCCACCATGGAGAGAGAGGACTTAAAAGACATCACCACTGGGGAAAAATATTCCAAGGGTTCCATAAGTAATCCACACCCCCAGAAGACCCTTGAGCACCAACACACTAGCACTCACCATTCCTCCATAGCTTAGGCACTAAGCCTGTCATACACTCAATAGAAATATTGGTCTCTTGTAGAAAAAAAGGACATTAGGAGAATGACATCGAACCAATTCCCAAACAAATTTTTGTCGAGGGCCACTGTTCAATCCCTTAACATTCCATGAAATAATAATCATTTCAAGGGGCTCAAGAAATGAGAATCTAGAGTCCTGACTAACCTTGACTCCACCAAAGTTTCCCCTATCATTTTAATCTTCTCCAAATCTTTCTTCCTACCAAGCTTAGGAACTTTCTCCCCCCCTTTCTTAAGATATTTTTGCATAATACCCAATTGACGATATGGTTTGCTGTTCTTACCCACCTTCATACCCGTTCTCCACGAGGGATGAGATAAAACCTCAACACCCTTCAAAAATTCAGCAACATGATCTGACTCCTCCTAAGCCACCATTTTTTGATCTATGTCCAAATTCAAAGTCCTATCAACTTGCAGAGCAATAGAGACCCCTGAACTGAGCCCCTCCTACCCTAAACCTCCCCCATCCCACTCTAAGCATGGTAAGCCCAAATTTACCTCCTATTGGTTAACCTACAAAGCCTCAAAAAGAGGCCCATATTGTCTAGTACCCAAAGTCCCCTGATCCAAATTTAACAATCCCAGATTCACTTCATGTTGGCTAAGATCATCCAACACCTTGAATCTATTAAAAGTATCATCATCCTACCTTTCCTTCATAGTCCTTTTCTACCCCTTATTTCTATTATGATCTCCGATAGGAATAAAACCATCATCACTGACACCACCACTTAGAATAGGAACCTTTCCCTTATCAACCCTAGGAGGATTACGAGGAGGTTGAGAAGATTGAGCCTCCAAAGGCTTAGCCCTTGGACATCTACACTTTAAGTGGCCATATTCATGGAAAAGATGACATCGAAAAGGTAAGGTCTCATAGTATAGCTGCTACACCCATGAATAAGATATTGCACACACTTCTATAGAATTTGGAAGTGGTTTGCTTAAGTCAATTTCCACACAAAGTTGAGCATATGTCATTACCTTTTTGAACTATGTCTACTATGAAGAACCAACAAGTCTACCAAGCATCAAGGCTAGTAAATACAAAACATCATCATGTTAGCATTCAACTAGGAGCCTCAATAGTTGAACCCAAACTGGAACCTGAATTAGAAGCTCCTCAGCCAGATTAAAGCCTGTATGCCATGATTTAATAAACAAGTCCACCTGGTTGTAAAAGTAAGGGCCCCCTTCAAACACCTTGATCCTATCTTCCATGCAATCAAATGTAACCATAAAATAGTTATTCGCCAAGAGATGAATCTCCATCTCCCCACTAGCATCCATGTCCTCTAAGCCTAGGAGTCCAAAAATTGCAACAAGATTATCAATCCCAAGAACTTGCAATAAAGGGAATGTCTTGAGTAGTAATCAATATCCTCTATTAGCATCTCCATCAGAATCACCAAATTTAGCCTCTCTTTACACCTTTCCACACACCCATTAATCTTCAAATTATATCACCCCCTTGATGGACCCATCTCAATCTTCTCTAGATCCAATGATAAAAGGTTGTTATCGTATATTTTCTCCACCTATGATGCATGTTTTGAGGCAAACACAACTTAGACATCCATCTTGTGGCTCACCCAAGATGACTCCCCTTGCAACATTATAGTAGATGATGACCCTAAATGAGCATGCAAACCCTTGGGCCCCTTGAACAAATGAAGATTCAACATAGTGATAACAATAAGACTGCTATGCAAAAAACAAGACCAACCCTTATGGAAAAACCTGCACCACACAACCATAGGCAATAGCAACTAGCCAAGGATGAACTACAACACCCCCATGCAGCAACTACCCCCCAAACAAAGCTCCTCATGAGAAATAAAGACAAAGGGTGTTTCCAACCAAGGCAAGTGTTGCATCACCAACCAAGGCCAAGGCTTACACAGGCAAGCCAATCCCACAACAAACACATCCCCCACAAACCACAAGCAAATTTCCACCATGCACTACAAAGAAACCAAGAGAAGAGCATGCACACGGTAGAGAAAATGACATAGGAATAACAAAGACCCACCATAAAATCATAGCAAATAGACCCCCCACCTTGAAGCTCTTGAAGACAATAAAGTGATCCACTGTCCACTAGTTACATGCACTAGAAGGGTTCAACATGCAGCCCTTTCCTGAATGGTCATGAGCGCGTGCTCAACTAGTAGAGCCAACTCAATTTTTCCCTCCAACCCCAAGATAAAAACCCACATTAATAACCAATAAGGTACCCTTTTTATGTGCATTCTTCTCAATAAGTTCATCTTGGAACTCTTCCATATAAACTACTTGTGCAACAAATAACATGATAAAAAAAATCAATGCAACCCATGAAGATTTTAAAATATTTCTTCTCAAAATTTTCCTTGTAAACATGTATATTTTAATATATCTTTTTCTCATATAAACATTCAAAAACTAATGAGTGATAATTTCATGCTTAAAATTCATTTCCATAGATTCGTCATTTTAGGATCATATATTTAACATTAATCCAAATAAAAGTGATCAATGCATGACATAATAATCACCTTTTCTTTCAATGGTGAAACATAGAAAAATGGATCCTAGGTCCTAAATGCAAAGAACCTAGGATTCACATGCCTTTTCCTAAAGTTTCATTAATATTTAGATCAACAAGGTGAAAATATTAACTATCAACCCTGAAGGTGAGTCAATCAGACTAGGATCTACATCTAATTAAAGATGGGAGTGGATTGGAAATATTTTGGGATGATTAACCTAATGATCCTATGTGTCCTAATATATTAAATACAAGATCTTGATAACTGACAAAAGGAAACAACAATTTGAAAGTGGATCTGGGAAGTGTAAAGGCCAAAAAACTTGCTCAAATAATTGGTTTTGATGTTCCTACAAGGACTCATTCACCCAATGGAGAATGTTTCTTTGTACAAGGGTCCTAATTATGTTTTAGGGTCCTTTAGTGCTAGATCTGAGCTTCTATTTTCCACATGCAATTTTTTTATAATGCCATAAATGAATTCTATAGGTGACTTTCCATATCTTAACAAGGTTGATGAAAACAAATATAGCAATGCAAAATTGGTCTTCGACATCTCTTCAATCCTTCTTCAACTTGTAACTTGCATGTACACAAAGAGGGGAAATTGTTGTACCATATAGGGGTTTGCATCAGTCAAACCCTATGAATAGTGTTCCCACTTTCACTATGACAAGATGTCAATGATGAAAACCTTAATGGAAAGGAATGAAATGATGAATGCACACAGTTACTACAGATCCCCACCCTTCAATGGCTTCCTTGAAGGATTGAAGACATACACATCACTTTAAGGGAATTGGATCTTTATTTCTTGATTTGATTGAATTCTTGAATGCATGAAGACCTACAACACTTGTTATCCTTCAACATGAACACACATAAACTTTGACATGATGTTGGATCTTGAATTTATACAATAAATCCCCTAATGACTACTCTTGTCTTTCCCTTGACAATAATGCTTGATCATAAGTTCTCCCAATTGTGTTCTAGTTTCAAATGATGAAAATAATAGGTATTAAAAGGCATTTATTTAATTTCCAAAAAAATAGATATGTGAAAGTTGAATTTTGAATGTTAAAATGATGCCAAGAACATATCCAAAAATGAGTCATGGCTAAGGGGACCCATTCTCCCTTGGGTGAATGGGTCTTGGCCAATATTTCTAGGACACAAAGTTTCAGGGGAAACAAATGAGTTGTATGTATTTATTCAATGCTTGAAGATTATTAAAAATTGGGACAAATGGGCTGTAGAATCCAAAATTTTAGGTCATTAGAGGGTCAATTAAGCTCAATAATTTAGGGGCCAAAACATACAGTGAAATTATAAAGCTATACAATTTTCTACGAGCTACATTAAACCCCCACTTTAGTGAGAGTATGAACTTATGCTCAAAATCACACTAAAGTAGAGAAATATATGTCAAGAGAAGTCTAGTTGTCCAAATGTTGAAGAGATAAAATGAAAAATGATCTAGTGGGAGAGCTCAAAACCCTAGGATCCAAGATCCCATGGAAAACCAACATTAGGAGAAAAGAACACATGCTTGTATGAAATGCAACAAGACAAAAAACACATACATGTTGGAAAACATAGAACATACATGATGAAAACACATGAACATAATGTAACATGTAGATGATGATGAAATGAAAACATGCACAATGTAAAAATGGAGAAGACACATGAAAAATATACAACAAAAACACAAGGTTATTACTAAAGGGATTCAAGTCAGTAAGGTAAAGAGACCTCAGTCTTAAATTGTCTCAAATAACAAACATCATCCATTGAATGATTGAATTCTTAGGCTATGAGGACTTAAGTCATATACATCACTCATGGGCCACATGGATCCACTGGAAAGCAAGTTGTATTATGTTAGGTGACCATGCAAAAGGGGTGTTCATGACTCACACCATAAAAAAGTCCGATATTTTCTAGGTGAACCATAAACAAGGAAGGCACACAAGCTAGTGAAGTCTAATATTCACTAGGTGAGCCCCCAAGACAAGGATGAGAAACACGCATCATTTCAAGATGTGTACCCAATAAATAGATAAAAAAAATAAGAAACACACTAGGTCTACATCATGCACCCATGACAACCATACCAAGATTTATACTCCTTGATAACTTTGATAAGGTACCACAAAATATAGCAAGTTTTAAATGGCTAGCAAGTTATATTATGCTAGGTTCCATGTAATATAATAGTTTCCACAAGGCTAGAAAGTTGTATTATGCTAAAACACTCATGAAACACATGGCCCCAAGAAAGGTGTATTATGTTGGGAAACCATGAATATGACAAGGTTTAATGTCATGGGGGACAAATGCAACAAAGCTAAAAAGGTAAATAATCAAGATAATCAAAGGGGCTTTACTTAATGCATGAAAGGTCACACCCTGAAAAATCATACTTGACATCACCACCAAAAGAGGACTTAGTCGAGGAATAAAAGATCATATCTTAGGGAACACTAACTATAGTATTACCACTAAGAGGAATGCCATATGCCAAGAAAGGTCACACTCTTGTAGAACATCAAGCATAATATCACCACAAAGAATGCACATCACATTGATCAAGAAAGCCACACTTTGAATAAAAGGTCACACTTCCTAGGAGACATATGCTATCATCACTAAGAAGTGGATTATTTTTATGAAAATAATGATCAAGGAACTATATGCCCCCATTAAAATGTTAGTGTTCTCAAGTACACTAATTCTTTTAAAGATAAAATGAAGGATCTCAATAAGGAATACACTAGTTGTAGATGTAATACCTTGAGTGAAAGAGTTAGAAGACCTCATATCAACAATGGTTGTGATTACAACATGAGAAGCCATAAGTCCAAAACTACGTCTCATGGGGTATTAGCTATGGGATACCAGGTCATGAAGCTCATAATTTTTTATGAGGTTCAAAAAACTTTAGTGCTCATATAATGAAGGGAAAATGCGTCCAATTACAAAAACTTAAATAATTTGTAAACACATAATTGCACATAAATCACATAGATGTGACCATGATCCAAAAATTTGACTTAATTTTATTGGACAAGGGCATTGGTGCCATAGAATAGAGGTGTAAAATTTTGTTAATTTCAAATTTTGGAAATGAGCTATAGTGTTCTAGGATCCTAATTTGCAAGGTTTAGGCTCTGACAAAGATACAAATTTCTAGAAATGCATTAAATTCCAAAATTTTACGTCTAATACACAAATTATACATACAATTTTATATTTTTGAATTAGTGCAATATGTTCCAAATATAATTTTCAT
This sequence comes from Sequoia sempervirens, assembly GCA_007258455.2. Taxonomy (NCBI): domain Eukaryota; kingdom Viridiplantae; phylum Streptophyta; class Pinopsida; order Cupressales; family Cupressaceae; genus Sequoia; species Sequoia sempervirens. The sequence continues at coordinate 576,300,535 of VDFB02271358.1, forward strand.
ATTGTAAAATGCAATAATCAACTGAACCTAGTTTGAAAAATCTAGAAATTGAAACATTTGTATCTTTAAAATGACAAGAATGTTCAATGCAAATATTCACTTTCTCAATTTTTTTTAATCAAAAGATGCATGCATAAATGACAAATTCAAACACTCTCAAATTATTTCCAGACCTTAACATGACCTAATTAAGAATTTACAATGCAATAGTTGACATGATCTATCTTATAATAACTAAAAATTAACACATTTTATCTTTTGAAAGGAAAATGCTAGATACAAATTTTCACTTTTTTCAATTCTTTTTACCAAATGTATGCACAAATGATAAATTCAAACAACCTAAGATTTCACTCAAATTTCAAAATTATAGATTCAAAAGGGTTTTTTAACATGTAACAAGTGTTGGGGTCACCAAAATGTGATGTGGGAAAAAGAGATCTAGGGCCTAAATCACACTTTATCCTACATCACAAATGAAATAACTAAAATTGGATCTCAAACAACCATCATACTAACTTCACATGGAAGAGCTTAAATGGTGGATCAAGGTTTTGGTTCTTTCTTTGGGGGATGATTTGATATTTGATTAATTAACTATTGATTGACTTAATTTGATAATGTAAAGATGCACCTAAGTCAACTATAAAATGTAGAAAAAAATGATATAATTTGTAAAACATGCCAGAAAACTAGGAAATAGAGGTAATAAGATAGGTAGAGTGTGGAAACATAGGAACTTGAATATAAAATTGAGCTTGATCTAGATGGATAGGAGCACTAGAACCATAGACCTAAAAATGTAGACATTGAAAAATAGAATTTAGATCTCAGTTAGTCCCTAGCTATAGCTTCTTCACTCCTGGACTTAGTGTTATAATTTTATTTATTGTTGATAAATTCCCAAATCTCCTTTAATTTTTGACTTGTAGGACTTGAATGATTGATTGAGCAATTAGGTCTTCAATCATCTCACAAATTTGCTTGTTTATAACCTACTCAAAAGAAAGAGGAGAAAGGGTTGTTTCATATAGGGGATTTCCTAATTCAAACCCTATTTTGGTATATCTACCTCCATAATGGCTATAATGATATAAAAGAGAGATTACCCTTGATCAAGAAAAGGCTAATGGATAAGCAAGGGACAACTGCAATTTCTACAACTTACCATTCAAATCTGCATTCCTTGATGGACTAAAGTCATTGTAATAATCACCTTCAAGGAGAATTAGATACTTTATTTGAAGTCTTGTAAGTGTTATTGATCATAAAATAAATGGACACAAAACATAAACAAACTCACATGAAAATTTGATGCATTGCTAACATGATACTTGATCAAAATAATGTTGCAATATTCCTACTGATTCTGCTTTTGATTGATTTTAGGATTCTCAATTATCACTTCAAAAATGTTAGCTTTGTTAGGATTAGGATAGTGAAAAGGACTTGTATTTATATGCACCATTTAATTCCTACACCACTATTGATAGTCGACAAGTAAATTTAAATTTCTAAATGTTAAAGTACTCACATCAAATATTTGAATCAGCTAAAATAGTTAGATAGGACCACTAGCTTCTAGTATAGACCTATTTTATGCATTTAGTGTCTTTAAATAAACTTTAATTCATAAAATCATCAATTCAACTCTCTAATTTCTAAAAAATTATCATAAACATGAAGATTAAAGGAATAATTGGGCCCAAGCACATAAGGGGAGCTTAAACCTAGTGTGAAATTGTAAGAGTGACAATTTACAATGAGACCCACACCCTTCCTTGGGAAAAATAATCTTAAAATAAGGACAAATTAATTATTTAACTACTTTATCAAAATAAGAAATAAGAAGTTATTCAATTCCAAATAATGAATTTTAAATACATTATTTCCCAAATCTCCATAACTTACCTAAGAAAAAAATTGAATAGAACACATCTCTTTGCATAATAAATTAACTAAAAAGGGATATGACAACTTGTATTTTAGGATACATATATTATTTGAGAAAAATTATTTATGCTCCATTAATTAATTTGATTCATAAACTCATTTTAATTCTTTTAAATTCCCATGTTCTCCTTTTCCTCAAATAAATAATTTAAAAAAATTATGTATGCCTCCACTTGGTCAAAGATTTGTTCTCATGAATTAAATGATTTTAATTTTTAATTTCTCCATTATCTCCCTCCACTATCTCATTTTTGAATCTCGTATGTCGATTGGCTCTAGTCTCTTCTCAATCTTGACCCTTCATTTCATAACCTCCATTCCTTAATTAATTTGATTTCATAAATCATTTTAATTAAATTCCCATGTTCTCCCTCTCTCAAATAAATAATTTGGAAAAATAATTTATGCTCCACTTGTCCAGAGATTCTTTCTCATGAATTAATTGATTTTAATTTTCCACCTATCTCCCCACATCTCATCTCAATTGTTGGAATGCATTTGGTCTCTTTCTTAATCATGACTCCTCATTTCCCATAACCTCCACTCTTCTATGTTGCATGTCTTCTCATCCTTCGATCTTGGAATCTTTCTAGAAGCTTGATCTTGACTGTCAGTTCAAATGGTTGTCTATAAAAGAAGCCTTCCTCCTCCATTTTTTGATTTAACAACCACTTATCTATGACTTTCATGCTCACTATTTGTAGGTATTTGCACATGTTACCTTTGATCTAAGGGAATATTTGCAAAGGAAAATTTAGGAGAGACAAGAGAAGTTATTCAACTTAAAATATGGGGAGTTCTTTTACTTGAATGTTTTCATTTTCCTCATGATTGTTTGTTTTCTCTTGTTTAGATTGGGTTATTAGCTTATATAGTGTTGTGGTTGTCACTAGAATCTAGGCTGCTTGATTTTCCCCATCTTACATTGGTGAAACCAACTTTGAAGACAAGTTTTGCAAGTTTTCATATGACTTTTTCTTTTGTTTGTGGAGGTTTCTACATGGAATTATAACAACCTAGAGATGCACAATGATGCAACTGGATGAGAAATGATGCAACTAACTAGAAACGACGCAACTATGAGGCTAGAATCCAAATTCAAAATAATGATGCATTTGTGACACACAATGACACATATATGGGTGGGATACTAAATTTAAAATTGTGATGCAACTGATACAAAATGATGCAACACATCGACACAATTGAAGCCAAACAACACAATCGCTTGTTAGGTATAAAAAAAATTATTTTTAGTTGTCTTTGAATTTTCCTTTTGGGTTTTCAGTAGACTAGAGTTTTTTGCATGCTAATCATCTATTTTTAGCGTGTGGCTTTGGATCTAAGGAGTTTCAAAACTATTTCTTTAGACAACTTTTATTACTTACCTTAAGCATAACCGCTTTTGTTTTCGAGCCAAAAAAAACTACAACTTGCACCAAATCTATAAGGGTAAAATGAACATGCATCTCTCATTCATAAGGCTTTAAAATATACAAAAAAATTCATTCTCTGACTCATGAGGTTTAAAATGAACATGCATCACATGTCATTGGATTAAAATAGACAAGTGTTTGTTTCATGATAAGCAAAGGGTTAAAATTAACAAGTGTTTGTTATGTTTTGTGGTTTGCATTTTTTCATATCTTTGGCATTTGTAGAATCACCCACACATTTGGATTTGAAATTGAAATGAACCCCATGTGAGTGTGAGGCAAAGGCGTTGTGTATTCTCTCTCCTTTCCCTTTGTGCGACCTAGAAGATAAAAAACAATGTACTTCCTTGCTTTTGTTTACCCTTTAGAGGGCCTACCACCTCACTTTGTGGAATGTCCGTATGCAATGTTTTCAAGCTCTTCTTAAACCAATATATTAAAAATGTGTTTGTGATGAAAGTAATAAGAAATAGGTATGCGGCCATAATTAACAAGCACCCCTAGTGTCCACATTACGACACATTGAAATCCTTTCTTAGGAAGGGACTGTGAGGCATCTTGATTGAAATAATCTTTAGATAATCTTTCCACATGTATGGCCACCTTGAACAAAATACCTTATTAAGAACTAATTGTTTAGTTTCCAAAATCCTTTTCACTTACTAGCACAGGAACAATCATTCTTAAGCCACCCCATGTTTTCACCATTCACATGTAGAGACATAAATTCCTCTTTGGGGAATGAGACTTGGTGCACTCAAGAAGTGAGGTCGTAAGGGGGATCCAATGCCACCAAGTCTCTAGTTGTCCAACTTGTTTGGTTGGCTAGAGAAATCCAAGTGGGGATCTAGCGAGTGGTATCCTTTGAGAAGCCTAGGTTTTGCATGTTTTCTATGAGTATTTTATCTTGAAATCAAAATTTTTCACATTCAAAATCATATCAAAACAAGTGTTTGTG